>KL660381.1:225-18157 GCA_000732775.1 Stachybotrys chlorohalonatus IBT 40285 | reverse complement strand
GTTCTAAACTCAAGCGTCTGTTCTAAACTCAAGCGTCTGTTCTGGCTATTGGACGACGCCCCTATCATGATGTTGAAGTGCACAAACGAAAAGGGAAATACGGCTCGCATATAGTCTGGTACCATCTAGACCGCATAGACGACGAAGTTTGTCGTGAAGTTGACCGCCTGATCGATGAGGCTGGAAGAGATCCTGACCAACAGATTTGGTGTTTCGAAACATGCCCTGCTTCCGAAGAAATGGATGATGCGGAGCAGTTGAACTAGGCCATGGCCGTTACTTAAGATAGCGCCCTGTGCATTCAGCCAGAATCAAAAAGAATCCCAGATGACGAGTCAACCCAATCTTTGACAATTAGCTTCAAATCGGGGGAGACAGACTTCGAGGACGAGGGTAGTGTAACGCTGTATCATAGGACCGGGCGAGCCAAAGCGGAAGGTCGAAACGCCACCCAAACGTCTTGAACAGCGCGACGCGAGACAGGAAACAGCAGTACCCTCACGATCATACCGAGGTTTGATGTGCTACTCAAACCCTTTTTACCCGGTTGGCGGCTACCATCGCTCTTGCTGGAGGCTGGCTTCTCAAGATGCTGTTTTAACATGTCGAGCCTTCAGCCAGAGATTTCTGTAGATTGATTCACAGTATACCATCCAGCCAAGAGACGAACCCCCCGGTTGGAAGTGAGAAGTGGCTTTGATGGCGGACGTGTATTGTTAACTCATTGTACATTTCACGTCAAAAGATCAATTACACGGCGGACTGGAGTCTTGTCAAGAAGTCGAGCTTCATGGTTCGCCGACGTCACAAACAAAATGATACGACTTTGTACCACCAGTTCTTGCCATGTCAGGGATATCTCTTCTTGGACGGCAATTGGCAGCAGGACCACGAGCCTTTCACAAGGCCAGGTGTCGGATTCGTAACACAAATTGTGACGATTCACCTCGGACGTGCGCGGTTCTGATTCTTTTCAGCCGGGCTTCGTTCTTGAAGTTCCCATGAGAAACATCAAGCTCGAATTAATTAAGGTTCCTATAAAAGGCCATGGATCGCGTGAAAGTATCCGTGGGTTAATAGTTATGGCGATGAAGATGAGGACGCCGATGAGTGTCCTTCGCTGTGGTTCTTCCCAGCCGACTGTGCCCACCACAGGACTTTAAGGCCAAGTGTCTTACCATAGCGAGCTGGAATAGGGGTGGGATAATCGCCAGTAAATAGAGAGACTGGTGTTGAGAAAGCACTCGGTAATGTCATTTTCGTGCGGCGGAGGGGAGCGACAGAAGGCGATGGTGAGGATGGGGTATTTTGAGCGTTCATGACAACGCAGCACCAGGATTGATGTGACCAGAGGGGAGGGAAGTCGTCTACCCTCGTTTTAATCAACTGATGAGATCTGGAGGAGTGATTCCGGCGCGAATAGTTCGAGGATACCTGCTGTATCTCTAAAACGGGCTGCAGGACTTTGCTTGTTTGGCTCAGGATTCATAAGCCTTGAGGCTTAAAGTGAGGAGGGTTCGATTAAAGGCGTGGGAGATGGAAAGACCCAGCGCTGCTTTAGTGATGGACGCTAAGACGTCAGGTGGGGCTAACCCGAAGCCTGCGGCATCGCGCCTGCAGTTTATCCGCATCGGGCTTGTTGAAGCTCAACATTTCAATCTACCAACGTCGGCCTTTTGAGGTCGATCTCGCCACGAGCATAACGACTTACGGCAAGATGGTAGTGCATGAAAACACCTGTGCGCAGGTATATCGCAAGCAGGTATGCCCGGGATTGTCTCAGAATGGCCGCATCGTGGAACGGCTTGTGCCCGTTGCCAAACCGAGACATGGCCTGCGCTGAGGCAGCAGCACAACGACCGCTTCGCTCAGGTGAGCGTCTCATGAAGTAGCAGCACTTTCTTCAAGGTAGGCACGCAAGGCAGCTGGAGCAGCGCAGTATTTGTCAAGCTGATATTCGCGGATACAGGCTTCCAGGTTCCTCGCACCTCATTTTCGGCTGCTGCCTAGAGGCAGATATGGACAATCCTCGGGATCCAACTGCTCCGCGAGGACAGCTATAGCTCCTCTCAAGTCTGTGTCCGTAGCACAAAAGCTATCGAAGGCTGGCACGAGCGTCTACCTACCGCCACATGGCTCTGGGGCAACCACACCCAACGGACTCGACATTGCCTAGTCAAGATGACGAGATGCGTCTACATTAACTGATCCCTTCCTGTCTCACTACGAAGAAGCTCCGCCAACGCCTTCCCTCGCCATGTCGGCAACTCGCGACTGCCTGGAGCTACCCGCCTTGTGCCATATACACAACATGACAGCGTTGCCTGTTATGCATTTATACGACATATAGTGGCGTGTCACAACCGGATACTAGCATAAGCGGTGGGCAACAGCAGCAGAGGGGACGCCAGATCAAGAGCAGCAAGGGGCGCTAAACCGCGTACGGAATGCGCAACCACAACAATCACTGACCAACCACCGCCAAAGGCCGCCCACTGCAGGGAAAAACACAACGACGCTTGAGCCGTGGGCTGCGTCAACTTGGACGCTACACACTACTCTTGACCACCGTCGCCCAACGAGCCGCCACCCAGCCCAAACCACGATCCCAACGCGTACTGACTGCCATCGCGCACCTACCGCATCCGACTCGACACGTAACGATCGATAGCTTCGTTCCTTTTTTTTACCGCTAAATACTTGCAAAAATGCCTGGAGGCAAGGGAAAGTCATCGGGTGGAAAGAGCTCGGGCGGCAAGACCAGCGCCGAGGGGCCCAAGAAGCAGCAGAGCCACTCTGCTCGCGCCGGACTTCAGGTGAGTCGCGACATTTTCGGATGGAATTTCTATGGCAACGCGACCTTGGCGACTGCGCGCGTGTCTTCAACAATCGGAGCTTCGAACAATCCTGGGGATCTTTCCACCAGAAAGAAACGTGCTGCTGGACGCGCTGAGCCTTGGATCAACCGCCGCATCGCACCATCGGCAAAAGCTCGATGAATGACGCGTTCCCTACTTCACTGCGACAAGATCCGTCAGGTATCTGCGTATACGCTTGGCCCGCTCTGCGGCATGCGACCCGTGGCTGCCTTGCGTCAGGACCCGTTGCGGTCGCAATTCGTGGTGGCGTGATTTTTTACCTCGACTCATCGAATACTCGCGCAGTCGTCAAGTCGCCATGCCATGCGTCTCAAGCACCCCGTTTGAGCACCCCTCTGACTGCGTGCCTTGTAGTTTCCCTGCGGTCGTGTCAAGCGTTTCCTCAAGGCCAACACGCAGAACAAGATGCGCGTCGGCGCCAAAGCTGCCGTCTACGTCACCGCTGTTCTTGAATACCTCACCGCTGAAGTCCTCGAGCTAGCAGGCGTACGTCACCTACTCCTCCCGTGGTCTTGTGCCGCATTTTGCGAGACCGGGCTATGCTGACCTACTTTAGAATGCCGCCAAGGACCTGAAGGTCAAGCGCATCACCCCCCGCCACCTGCAGCTCGCTATCCGTGGCGACGAGGAACTGGACACCCTGATTCGTGCGACCATCGCCTTTGGTGGTGTTCTCCCTCACATCAATCGCGCGCTGCTTCTCAAGGTTGAGCAGAAGAAGAAGGCCAAGGCGCTGGAGGCCTAAGTTGGCTTGCCGTGCGTTCTTGCTTTGTCTTTTTTCTCCTTCGCTGTCTTTATGAGCTGTGGGTCGTTTTGGGTTGGGAATGTCAGGAGTGCCATTCTCCTCTCTTTTTTTATTCGCGCAAAATGGAGGGCGTCCAAAGCAGGACTGTGGATGGTCCAAGTTAGCAGACTTGGTTGTTTCGGGTCGGATTTAATGACGGGGGAACGAACCATGGAGAACCCTTCCTGACACTACCCTGGGTCTACGCCAGATCCCCTGCGAGGTCTGATCCCTTGCCTTGGTTGCCGTGAGGATCGTGTACAACAGAGTTGCCGCTTCGAGGTTCCATAGGGAACGTGGAGGAGCGGCGCTGACGACTGGATTGAAGCGGCTGAGGGGCTGGAGGGAGTTGAGTTAATCAGTGGGTAGAACGGAATATTGATCATTCCCCACGCATTTCCGCCGTAACCGAAGTGACGGAGTAAATTTCATCGCTTCGTCGGCATGCGACAAGGTACGCAGGTTCTCATGCATTATGGTGAAGCCACGACAGGAAGGCATATGTCCTCATTTCATTTACTCACAACACGATCTTACAACATGAAAGACTTGTATTGCCGCTACTCCACTTTCACGAAGTCTCGCCGCGTTTCAGGACGGGTTGACACATGGAAATCGAACTGTAAGCTAGTACTAGTAACTCATGCAGTATACGTAGTATGTCAATCAACCCTTCATCCAACTTTCCTTGGATCCTAGGATAGACCAAGCTCGGCCTTGAACAGCTCCGCCGCCTTCTCCGCGATCGCATAGGCCGTGTTCGCGGTATTCGCGCCAACATTCTTAGGCACAATACTCAAATCAGCAAGCTTCAGCCCACGCACCCCGTACACGTTGAGCAAACCATCCACGACCCCGTCTTGCTCCCGCGGCGCCATCTTACACGTGCCGAGCGAGTGCCACGTCGTGCCAATCGTCTGCCGCAGCCACTCCTCCAAGGCTGCATCATCTTCCTCGCTGTACGCGAGTTTCTCCACGGGCTTGGCAAGAGGGCCGTCTCGTTTGGCGGCGACTGCGGGGGAGGAAGGGGAGAACTGCGGGTGCATGGAGGGGACTTCGCCGCGGTAGATGGATGTGCGGCGGACGATCTCACGCTGCTTCTTGTAGGACCAGGCGCAGGCTTTGATGTCGAAGGGGTCGGTGAAGAAGCCGGTGGTGAAGTCGAGGGGGTCGCCGAGCGAGGGGCCCGTGATGTGGACGTGCCCGGAGGAGCGGGGGTATGTGCAGAAGGCTGAGGTGGCGAAGTATTGGGCGTCAGGCGCGAGGGACGGGTCCGTGGGGAAGCTGTACTTGGTCAGCGTGTAGTCTGGAGGGAGATGTATGGGTGAAGCTACCCGCTGATGAGGGTGATGATGCTGAGTGGTCGGTCTGGGACGTTCTTAAAGTCCTGTTCCCACCCAGCCTTGAACACAGGCCCCAATGCTTCAACCTCTTCCTCCGACGGCCGAAGCTTACTCGTGACGTCTTGCGCGTTCCAGCCAAGGATAGAGTCATTGCTTGCTATTAACGCGCCGACATCCACACGGCCTCGAACCAAATCGTCCAGGGTCTGCCTAGATTCTAGATTCGAGTGATAAGGGGCAACCAGCAACTGATGGTCGTCGTACGTCTTGCCCACTCCTGGCAACTCCACGACAACGCTCACGCCGGCCTTGTCCAGGATGTCGCGGCTTCCCACGCCGGACCGCTCGAGGATGGGAGGGGTTCCTAGAGCGCCGGCCGTGAGAATGACGAGCTTCCTGGCGGTGACTGTGCGGACGGGTTCGGCCTTGTCCTGGAAAATGGGGTTAGGTCGAATCTCCAGCCCGGAAGCCCGCTTATCACTGTCGAACAGAACGCGAATGACTTCAGTTTCTGTCAAGACATGCAGGTTGGGGTACTTTCCGTTGGACAGCAGCGGGAGCAGATAGCGGGTCACGACATCTTCGCGTCTGCCGTTGCTGCCGATGTAGCGGTATGCGCGGGCCACGCTGTTGATGGCTTCCATGCTTTGGATGTCGTCGACCTCGGGGTAGCCTAGCTCTGCGGCGGCGGCGATGAATTCGTCTTCAGTGCTCTTTACTGTGGCAGCGTGGGTACCACGGGTGATGTTGATGGGGCCACTGTCGCCGTGTGTTTCTTTGCTGCCCGGGCCAGTGTACGTCTCAAGCTAACCTCGCCGTTAGCATATAATTCTTTACGGCATGCAGAACTTCATCATGGCTTACTTTCCTCATGAACGGAATCATCTCTTCAGTCGACCACCCGGGCACGCCCCAAGCATCGAAGTCCGAGCGCTGCGCACGACTGTACATCATGAAATTCGTCGCCGACCCGCCGCCCAGCGTACCGCCCGCGGGCACCACAACGGACCGGCCGCCGAGCAGCTCCTCCGGGTTGGCCGGGTAGAAGAGCATGCTAGTGCTGGTAGGCGCCAGGTTGGCGAGGAGTAGGGCTGGGTGAGTGATGGTGGGGGCGGTGCTGTTGTCGGCGCCGCGCTCGACGAGCAGGACGGAGAGGCTGGCGTCTGCTTGGGCGAGGCGCGCGGCGATGATGTTGCCCGCGGCGCCGCCTAGAATGGGGGTTTTAGTGAGGGGGAGAGCGGTGAAGGGAGGGGAAGGGATGTACCTCCTGCGATGAGGACATCGACTTCGCTGATGTCGGGAGGAAGCGTGTTTGAGATGACCATTGTGAATGATGAGTTGCAGTTGTGGTTTGATGTCTGAGGAGGTCACGTATCCGTCGAGGTGGGAAGGGAAGGTGTTCTGTACAAACCCAACAACTCAAATCAATAGCGTTCAGTAAGACTCGCAGTCAACCAACAGGACCTGAGGCGCATATATAATGCATAGACCAGCAATCGAGATGTGGATGCCTGTTTCCCCAAATATACATGTAGGCGGCATCTGGATGCAAAGATGGAGTTGCCGTAAGCACTAACCCTCCATATCCCAGGGTGACACTGGCCTCGAGAGAACAAGCATCTTCGGCGAGCCTTCCAATCCATTCTGTGTGAGCGATGTGATTTGTCTTTTGAGGAAGATGCGCACCATAGTGGGTTGTGATGTTGCGTGGGGGAATGCATTTTCTAATCATGTCTTTACTAATAGTTGCGGGGAAAAGCCTGCGGTCATCGCTGCTGCATCGGCTAAGTGCTGCATCGGCTAAGTCTTATTCAGAACTTGACAGAAAACGGGGAAAGGAGACCAGGTCCAGTGCTACAGAAGATCGGGGAGGCCGATTCCTCAGCAAAGCTTTTCGACACAACACCCATTATCCTGTCCGAGCCTGAGAATGTAAAGCTCATCTCTTGCTTCGATCTCTCTTCTTGATTTGAACCCAAACATCCTTGCCCAGGTGCGGAATGCCCGCCTCATCGAAGGCACGATATCCCGTGGCCGGCTGACACTTGAATTATGCTCATCGCTCAGATTAGATCCCCCTGCATAATCTCCAGGGCTTCCTTGCTCATCCCAATCACAGACCCTCCATTTGCAACAGTGGCGGCAGGGCCAATGTATCGCCGGTGCTTCTGCATGCGCTGCACGACTTCCGTACCGTTGATAACGGATAGATGGCCTATGGCGGGCGGTTTCTTGACATGCTGCGTCTAGTGCAAAAGGAGACGAAGCGATGCAAACGCGAGTGCGGCGCAGCCAGAGGCGATGGTGAAGCCTAGGTCCGTCGTCTATATGGTATTGAGAATGATCAAAGAGAGAAAGCGACTGTTATGGTGAGGGGTCGCTCAGCGTCAAAGGCCGACGAGGAGCGGTCTACAATTACCCACCAAGCTTCGTTGAGCTTTAGCCCGCATGATCCTGGGCCAACAAACGAATCGAAAAGACGGGCAAGAGGAATGACTGACCGTGGCGGCGTGTGTAAAGCTGCGTCCGTTGGTGCTGATATGTTTTGTTCTCGGCCACATATGTAACAAGTCTGCAAGGGCGTTGGCTCAACGAGGCCAGAAGTCTCCGGCGACGGCGAGGCTCGCTGCCATCTCTTTGCTTGAATTTCACATTGCAATTCTTTGCTCCAGAGTGATTTACATCTTTCCTCATACAATAATTTGGCGTAGTTGGGGAACCAAAGGGGTTGTAGAATTGCTTAGGTTATCCGTGCGCTTGTGTACGACGGAATTAGGATTGTGGTTGCTTTCTCGACACACGTTTACCCAAGCTACTACTACTTATGCAATCTTTTCATGCACAGCTTGTCAATTGTACAAAGAAGCACTCCATAGTACTGTGTCCAGTATGTGGAAGCATTAGATTAGATTCAGATTAATCGAGATCTCATTCTTACATGGTCTACATGTTCCAAGAGTTGTACAGTACTCTTGAACTTTCTCCTTTCCCCCAAACCCGATCTAACTCGTCTATAATCACTCCTCTTCGCCCAATCCATTGCAGTTTTCCCGTGCGTGTTCCTGG
This sequence comes from Stachybotrys chlorohalonatus IBT 40285, assembly GCA_000732775.1. Classification (NCBI taxonomy): domain Eukaryota; kingdom Fungi; phylum Ascomycota; class Sordariomycetes; order Hypocreales; family Stachybotryaceae; genus Stachybotrys; species Stachybotrys chlorohalonatus. Next base: position 10,085 of record KL660381.1, on the reverse strand, counting down.
TATCGACCCGGCACCCGGCCGCAAGTAGCAACGCAACCATGTCGTCACTGCCGTTACGTGACGGCGCGAAAAGTGCAGTTTCGCCATTTCGATCTTTCGTATTTACATCAACGTTCTCTCGAAGTAATAGCCTCGCAATATCGATATGCCCACCACAGGCAGCTGATAAGAGCGGCGTCTTGCCATACTAGTAGGGAGTATCTGGTGGGCATCCACTTCAAAGCAGTTCCTGAACACGCTGTGTGTCGCCATTGTGAGACGCTTTGTGGAGGTCAGTAATGGCAATCCATTCAGGACAATTATGACGCAGTGGGAAATGATGACAGAGGAGGCCTATGATATCTTTGCGGCCGAGACGTAGAGCCATTAGATATGTGCCAGTGGTGATGCATTTTCTCATTGTATCAGGATGCTTCTCCCGCAGCAGATACAGGACGCGAAGCCCATGTGGTTCAGAGCTTCCATGTATACAGTTTCTGATGATGGCTTTGATCACCTCATTTGAGACCACAGAGATACCCGTACCTCATAATACGGGCCATGCATTGCTGCCTTGACAATCGTCGCGGTAATAAGAATATCATGCGCTGCCTTGGCAAACATGAGTTTGGGCAATGGAACATCAAAATACCATGTTTGCCACCATGTCCTCTGTGAATATTTTATTGTGTCTCTTCCTTCATGGTCGAGAAGAATCTTCATTGCTTCCCTTCCTCCGAACCTGTTTTTTTTTTCCAGCCACCTGGATGACACCTTTGGCGATTTGAATTTCATCGCCACGTCCTTGAATGAGTAGGTGCAACAATGCTTCTACTACCTTCCAGTTCCCTACTGAGGCCCGGAGAACATTTTCGGTAATGCAGATGTCTTGGCCATAGTTTTGGAGCAGAAAGACGACCACGGGCCAATCAAATCCCCGAGTCACCCGGTCGGGTCAACGATGGAAAGTCGAGACAGCAGCTTCGACGATAGGCTCTGAGATTTGGATGCGATCAATGTTCTGAAAAATTGCGAGAATATCAGCACCAAGCCTTGGGTTCTTGACCGCTGCCATGATGACAACGTCGGTAAGTATGAGATCCTTTCCATGACCTTGAACCAGGAATTCGATCAGCTCCACGCCGTATACGCTGTTTGAAGCTGCCGCCTGGATCATGTTGGTGATGTCGGGGTCGAATAAGCGGTTGTCAAGGAGCCAGGCCATAGTTTGTGTGTCGATGCCGGGATTCGCAGCCGGACTTCGAACAATGTCCTCAGTGACTGTCAAACGGGGCTGCCCTTGATCCAAGAGAAAGTTCAATACGGAGCTGCCGAAATTCCCGGTTGCAGCTTTGATGGTTGACTCCGTGATGCGGGCAAGACCCTCGGACTTTTCCATCAGCAAGGCCACAATAGCTCTGCCATGACCGCAATTTTGGGCGGCGAGTTCCAGCAATACCTCCATAGAGCAGGAATTTTGCCACGTGCGAATGCTTTTTTCTACAAGAAGTGAAACAATTGTTTCGCTTTCGTAACGAACGGTATGCTGGAAAACGCTGAGAGTTGTTCCACTATCGCACATATTCGGATCATCGCCTGCCTCCAGAAGCAACAGAGCAATCCTGAAGTGTTTGATTTGTATTGCAGTCAGGAGTGGACGTTCGCTGCGCTTTCCCAGCGAGTTTGCGTCGACGCATTTCTGTAAAATACGTATAACAACTTTGTCCAAGCCTTTCCAAACCACCTCACACAGGTTTTGAGGCAATGACATGATCCTCTCATGCCCTGTTTGTGAAGCGGTAATAATGACGTCTTTATATTACGCGGTATCTGTGTTGACATCGGCGCCATCCTCACCTGTGGATCCCAACCCACAAGGAGAGGTAGGCTTCATAGTGGTGGCTTTCGACTGCAGAAACAGATTTACAGTTGATTCGTGTCCCATAGATGAAGCGGCGACCAAAGGAGTCCCAAATCCGCCTTGTCGAGACAGTAATTTGAGCTCAGAACTATATAGAATGAGGCTATCAATACCAATAACTTGATCATGACCAGGGCGTGCAGCGTCATGAAGAGCAGTTGTCCATCCCGAGTTTTGGCGATTTACTTCTGCAACTTGTTTTATAAGATCTTGAGCGGGATAACCCATCCACTGCTCTGATGAACATGCTGATTGGTCTGATGACACGAACAGCCTTGGATTCATTTGTGGAAGAATGGTCTTGAAGGCTTTTGGGGATGAGAACAGTTCGCGTGCCAACACAAGCACTGCGTCGGCACGTCCCTCGGCTGCTCGAGCATGAACCGCCCAATACTTCTCAGAGTATCCGAGTAATGGACGAGACCGATAGAGACGATTTGAGTTGACCGCTCTCCAGGCAGGCGTAATGATGATCTCGTCGTAGTCCTTCAGAAATGTTTCCAGCTCTAGCATGTACCCAAGGCACACCATTGCAATATCTGCTCGGGCGTTGATTTCCTGCAATTCGTACGCGATGATCGTTTCTACGCGGTCCGACAAAAGCCATTCTTTGACGCTGAAGTGAGCAAGTTGCAGGATCTGGCTTGTGACGATGCGCGCTTCCACCGTGTCATGGCCAAGTCGCTTAATAGTCACAGGGATTTCCACTACCAGACTAGAAGCTACTCTCCTAATCTCATCAGGAATAGGCATTCTATTCTCTGTTTTGAATCTCGGTCGATCCGTAAGATCCACAGCTATGGCATCAACAAGTTCCTCCACTAACAGCGGCTCCTCTGAATAGGCAAGGAACTGGAGGATGCGTTTTGTGTGAGGCAGATACTCGGACGGAATACTGTGAATTATCCTTGAGTATGTCTCGTCAAGCGTTTTTGGCAAGTCATGCAATGCTCTTCGTAGACTTGGAAGGTCGAGGCAAAACTCGAGGCTGTCAAGCTGACAAGCAACCCAGCGAAACCTGTACTGTTTCAGTGGGATAAGGTGTAACCCTTGGGTTTAGATCACTCACATTCCATCAGCTTTTTCCGTTAGAATTGATTCGATCTCGGCTTGTATAGTCGGATGCTTCTTCCATCTGCTCAACCCGTTGTGCTCTCTAACCCTTGCTTTGACATATTGGCATATATCTCTTCCGACACGTGCAGTCTGAAGAGGAATGTTATCTTCATTGCTGGCCCATTCTGTGATTGCTGAACGAATATCTCGCTCTGGGCGGCTTGTTACTAGTAACTGTGTGCATATGGTAGACTTTTGGACGTCCTTGATCCAACCAAGAAGATCTTCCGCTTTGCAATTGTTGCGCTTACGGCACTCGTCAAGCGCATCGATAATGATTCTGACCACTTCAAACTTACTCATCATTTGGGCTAGAGCGTCGCATAAAGAGTCGAAACTTGGTTGAGACTTTCCATCATTGTAGGATTCAAATAGCGAATCAAGGATCTCTCGAGCCTCTGGGGACTTGCAACCGCACTGGTAAATGAAAGACCGAATCATCTTGTCGAGCGACTGCTTTGATTCGTCGCTGAAGTCGAAATAGAAGTAAAGGAGGGCTTGGTCAGACATCTGAAGGTCGAGGATCACCGTTGAAATGAGGATTGTCTTGCCACAGCCTGGTATCCCATTCAGCCACAAGAACGATTTTGACTTCGTCTTCCACTTTGAGAACTCTTCGCTTTGAACGAGCCACTCTCCTGAATGCGGGTGCCTGAGCGTCAAAGCTTTGTTCAGGTTTGTTGACGGGTCTGGTGGGCACAGCCACTTATGCATTTTGCCTAATTTGCTGCTGCTGGCCATTTGCTCCACGGCATCTTTGGTCTCGCGTACATCCTGCTCAACTAAGACAGTCAACGTTAAGCTCTCCGTTCAGAAACGAATCTACTCTCACCCTCCGATAGGATGTCGCTGATCTTCCTTTCAGCTTCAACCTTGGCCGGATGAACCTCAGACAGCAAGTCTTTCGCAAATGCCGCAGCAGTCATGGCTGCATATTGTTGCCATGCTTTGTTTTTATGCGTATCCGAGTAGTCGCATATGCCGCGTATTACAAGGCACGGAAAGTGATTCATCAATCCTGCTGCTTCCATCTCGAAACACATCACGCCTTTCTCTTTGGACAGTTTGTCCCGAAGAAGGGCATCCTTCATCAGTTGATTGGCAGAAGCAATAAGCCCATAGTGAATCATTGGGCTATCGTCTTCTTCGGTGCGGACAGGTCGAGAAATCAGCGAGCCGTCTTGGCCACAGGCTTCCATGCAGCTATCGTCGCAATCTGGCGGGTGAATGGTGATTGAATTATACAGCCGATCGAGACCGGGCTCCGGCTGGCTGAATTTCTTTCGCAGTCTCGGCTTTTTTGCCAGGACAGCTTCAATATCTTCCGTAATATTATGGCCATGGCATTCGTGCCGTGCTCTCAAGCCACAAAGGGCCGTCATGAGAACCCCAGGGGGTCTGTTTAAGGACCCTGTCATCTTAAAGTCCTGGCCTTGAATCGTCTTACCGTAGTCATATTGTACTACGCCCCCGTGACCATTTCCAGGTAGACTGACCACGACGTCACCAAGGCGGATATCATGCTTAGAGCTAGGCGCGCCACCGCCAATCCCAACCATAAGGCCGACTCGAACGTTCGGGAAGCTATGTAGGAGATCCCGGGCAACTGTGGCCGCTGCGACCAGGCCATATTCGCCATCTGGCAGCACAGCAATGACGATCTTATTCTTTCCCATTGTTCCTAGAGTGTAGTGATTGTTGTCGCGCTCTGCCGAAGGAGTCGTTCGTTGGTGTTCCTCGTCGAGGAAAGCTTGGGCTGCAACGTACTCGGTGATGAGGGCACAGATCCAACCAATGGTATACGCCTCGTTGTCGTATTGTGGACGCGATGCGCCTCGGTGGCTGGCATTTCCACCAGTGACTGCAGACATGGCGATCTCTCTTGAAGCCTTTTCGGGTGAGATTCAGAGCGTTGCATACCGTGTATTGGAGGAGACCTAAGTTGCGGAGACACAGAGATGGATGCTACCACCAGCCTTACGACTGCCTCTCTGTGAGGGGTTTGGTTCGCTTCGCCCAGCTGCCTGCAGACTATTCCGTGGCCAATCAGAATGTGACCAGATGCCAAGGCCAGTGTGCATTTATACTGATTACAGGGCTGAGTTGGCTGGAGCAAAGAAGCTGTACAGATAGGTGGTTGTACAACGTCTATCCTCTTTTTGGCATAACATGGCTTGGAACACCCAGGAATATCTCGTTGGTTCTTATAGCTAAAAGGGAGCTACGAAATAGAAGGGTATTCCACCAAGAGAAATATTTCACACCCTGCCACGTCGGCCCTCTGCACCACAGGGACTCGCCTTATGCAACAAAGCAGGCGAGCGAGGGTTGGAACGAGGGCTTCCACGAGGACTTGCAGGGGGGATTCCTATAGCTTCGGCAGGCAGTGACAAGGCCCAGCCGGAACTCGATAGCATCGGGTTTGCGCACCGCTATGCTTGTGTTTTGTGGCATGTCAGCATCAGCATCTAAGAGTATCTCGACTTGTTTCGTTATGAGAAGTTTGGCGCAGGAATTCTCTTGACCTGGTTTAACAACCTGTAGAGGAATGAAACGTATTGGTAGACAATCACACAAAATACACATACCTCTGCATATGCCCTAGATGAAACTGATTTCCTTTTGGTCGGGGTGCCTAAATTCATAACCATGAAATGAGATGTATGATCGAAGAGATGTGCTTGATCAGAGTCGAACCGGTGATCTTCGGCTTTTTCGGAAGGAACAATTACAGCGTAACATGATAGCGACAGCTCGGGAATTCCTCTCATTGAGGATCGGTACAAGGTGGCACGATAGTCATCAAAGATGAGTATATTTAAGAGAGAAATCGCTTCCAGTGTATGTACTCAATGTGTGTACTAGCCCATACCCAATCTATTGGTATCCAGCCGTGAAATCAGTGTCCCGTAACCCCAGGCAAAGTAAGATAGCAAGAAAATATATAGTAGACAAGTCGTAAGCTCTACTCCAACCACGTTGACGCATTACAAGATTCGTATTCTGGTATTAAAGATATTAGTTGTCGAGCAATTGGACTTCGATGGCTAGCTCGGGCACGTGGAAGGTGACGACCTCTTCTGAGAAGTAGGCCTCGGTTCCTAAACTGAGGTAACCGATGTAGTCGGATCGGTTGGGGAAGTCGTCGTTGTCCATTTCCATGAGGTGGTCCACTAGCACGAAGAGGTCACCGTGGAAGCGCTCCGCGGGCTCGGCAGACATCCACGTGTGCACCTTCTGGCCCAGGCTATTCTCGCCGTTGTAGAGAGAGCTGCGGGACTTGAGTTAGCGAGCTGTACACAACATCGGGCGCTCTGAGTACTCACAATTCGGTGCCATTTACAGTTAGGTTGGCGAGTGATCCCTCAATCAAGCCAATGGGCTGCGTGGCGGGACCAAAAGCCGCAAACCAGACCATGATTTCGGCCGAAGCCGCACTGCTGTTCTGCGATCTCTCACGGTCACTGTCAATGAAGATATCGAGGGCGACGTTGGCGTTGACGGAATGCTCGTCAAGCTCAGCCTCGCTGGTGGAGGTTGTTGCGGAGGTGTCGTTGCCAAGGACATATGTCCACTCGAAATCGAGATCGATGCGGTCAATATCCTGGATGCGTGCCGGGAAGACTTGGTTGTCGACCTTGACGTTGGGAAAGGCGTGCACAGGGGCGGATTCGGGGCCGGGTGGGTAGCTCCATGATACAGACCACTCGGGAGCTGATGTGGTGGTTGCGTACGTCTCGTTGCGGAATGTGGTAATCTGGAGACGATGTCAGTAACATGAACCACAGAATGGACGCTGAAACCGCCGTTGAAGCCATCGAGCTTGGTAGGTGGGCAAGGCAACGCCGGGCGGGTTAACGTACGTTCATGCAAATGCGACCTTCCTCGCCCTCTTCCCATCCCCAGGGATTGGGGTTGACTAAAGTCGTTGTCAGTCAAGACCGCCGAGGCAAAACTCGGGATACACGTACATGTGTAATGGTCGCCCACTGAAGGCGGAGAGATACCAATGCTCGTGTCGCAGTACATGTCGACGTCGATGCGGGTGGTGCGAGGAGGACCGCTGCCACCGCCAGCTCCTCCGCCAAAGCCCGGCTGGTCGCCGAACAGCGGTTCCTGGCCGTTGGCATCGCGTTGGGCCTGGAGGCCGACGAGGACGCCCGCCGTCGTGCCGATGGGTACGGCGACGAGGACGAAGTTGAGGAGCCAAAGCATGGTGGGCGGGAGCGGAGCGTCAACAGATGGTTACGCTGGTGGGGTGGTGATATGCCAAAGAACAGGAAATCCAAGAAAGAAAAGACAGCGCCTAGAAAGCAGAATAGACCAAGCGAGGGGTCGTCGACGGGAAACGAGAGACAGCGAACGACGAACTCGAACGAGGAAGAATATCCGTGAGCGAGTGAAGGTTGGGAGTGATGATGGAAAAGCGAGTGTGGGCCGGGATGATGGTGGCGGTTGAAGCGAGCGCTGGGCAAGACTCAGTTCATGGGTAGCAGTGCTGTAGCCGCCTGGAAGGTTGAGCTTAGGGCATGCACAAGGATGAGGTCGGGGTGACTAAGGTGGAAAGGCTGCCTCGCACCACGGAAGCAACAAGGGCTATGACGAAGGCGATGGAACACGAAAAGCAAAAGATGTCAACGAGCAGGAAAACCAATCGCTTCTGGATCTGGCACGCCCAAACGACGGCACCCCCTTTGCGTGCAATTTGGGGAGCCCGTTTTATGCAGGGTAACATGAACAAGCCGTCCCAAGGCGCGAGCTTATTCGGTTATCAGAAATGCTTAGCACATGCATCCCTGCTCGTATCCAGACGATGACAGGGAAGAAAAAGTCCGACCCATGTTTGGCTGGCAGCGCCGAGATAGGTGTTTACGCAGTCGAGGAGGGCAACAGAGGGGGGGGGGTCCATAATACGAGATCGTCTGGAACCCCCTTTTCCCAACCCCTGGCTAGCAGAGCCCCTCTCCGGTCGCACCACCCACGGCCAAGCAACCCCCACTCACACGAGCTTTTCGCTGATAGACATGGGTATGGTGAGTTGTCAACGGTTCAGGCGCAACCCGTGTGGTTCGACGGGTTGGACGACACGAGGTGCGGGTTCCACAGTGACCACCCACTGCATGCAGATGATGGCATAAGGGTACGACACAGCACCCTGGCTGGCGGGTGGGCTGACCAGAAGGTGCTGGACGTTTTGCTCGTACGGGCACGTCGGCTTACTGAGCGGCTGGATTTCGAAGGTCCGGCCCACCTGCAGAACAGGACTTTGCACAGCTAGCCAACGGGCGAGGCACGGCAAAAGCGGACTGGCTGTTGGTTTGAGACACGGACGACGGTTGGCGGGGAGGTAGCCGTCGCCTGTTCCGAGCCAGCATGTCTAACCTGCTCTTTCCGGCCTGCCTCGGCAGATCCTAGGCTCTGCAGCCAACAGCAACAGCAGCGGCCGCAAACGTCCAGCCGCCCAGTTAGTCGATCAGCTACGCAGCTCGCTCCCATGCAGCCACTCGGCACACACAGACACGCACAGAACAGCAGCTGAAGAGGCCGACAAAGGCAGCCTGTGATTGGCACCATGATCCTGGAACGGAAGCAAGCGCTAGCGGTGATCGCTGTGTCGCTAGGTAGGTAGGGATGGCCCTAATCCGCGAAAGCGCCGGATGTGGAAAAAAACGAATCCCTGACCCCCTTTTATTTTTATCTTTCATTATTTTTTTTTTATTTTTTTTTCCCCTCGCATCCGGGCAGCGGGCACCAGTGGGATTTGACGGAAGGCCAGATGGGCTTGGTCAAATACGAGATTGCCCGCCTGCAAGCACGCTACAATCTGCAGAGGCTCCGCTGTGAGGTGCAGTCAAGGTGGCTATGGAGATTGACCGGTGCGGTGCATGAATCATGGATGCCGAAATAGAGTCGAAAAGAGAGGCCGAAGATCGAAGGGGCGAGGAAGCAGGATGGGAAATTTCTAGGCCGCTCGGTGGGTCTCGGGCAACCGTGCCCCCTTTCTCGCTGGCGCTGAAGCAAGGGGAAATCGACGAGTAATTACAGGACATGGTGCAGCGTGGATTCGATTCGGGACGAGGCCGCCATCATGATGAGGCAGCAGAGACGAGACAAGAAAGGGGGACCAGCGATTGGAAAGGCTTATCTTTGCACCCTTGCAGGCAGCAATCCCATGCCCCTGTGCACGCAGCCGCCGGTTGCATCCGGCGGGTCGTGAAAACCCCCTCCCATCTGCCGGGTGGCTGCTCACATCGCCCCATCACATTCATCACAGCCGTATCCTATCTGCTGGGGCAGCCACGCCGCGGCGATGGAGGAGAATACGGGGGTCGACTAGAGGAAGGCAGGCCCGCCGTTGGTGGACTGTTCCAATCTTGATTTTGTATCATTGTTATTATTATTATTATTATTTTCCCACATCCTGCCGACGAGCGGCTAGAGGGGAACGAACAAACAGGCTTCGGAGCTGTGGCGGTGCTTGGACGTTGAGACGGCAAGCCCCTTTGGGTTTCGCGGCGGGCGCTCGAGAATGGGATGGCTATGGATCCAATGATGGGGACAGCATGCCCTTCGTAATCTTGCCAGGTGATTTCCCTCGTAAACCTGACGGACGAGACGATGGGTGTGCGCGATGACCGATGCTGAGGTGTCGAGGCCCCAGAATCTCGAAGAGGCTCCGCCGCGCCCACCCATCCCCCCTAGCATGAACCCAGTTTGGCCTGCTCTCGCAAGACCAAACCAAGCCTTTCGCCTGGCCTTATGGGTCTTCGGGTACCTTGCGTGTGCTCTGTGCTTGGCTAACGAGCAACGATGCCAAATGGCATTGAGGGTAATCCGTATTGGC
>KL660369.1:8501-24956 GCA_000732775.1 Stachybotrys chlorohalonatus IBT 40285 | reverse complement strand
ACAAGATGGAAGCCAGTTGGAGATAGGCCCACTTGGAGCTTCTGGAAGTTCAAACTGGGCGCTTAGGTGGGCAAAGCCTTCGAGAACAGCTTCACCATCGTGAATAGAGGCACTTGCCAATCCACCCAATCCACCCTAATCCACCCTAATCCACGACAGCTTCCAGTGGATCCACTATACTGAGGTATTCAGTGGATTATGATCTACCCACTCCACTCGAGCAGCCAGTGGATTGAGTGGAGTGGCTTTCAACCCTGGTGATAAGTGGGCGCTGCGAGCCCTGCTGCGAGCCCTCCCTCAACTTCCTGATGCCGGCAGGCAGGGACTTTGGTGTGTGCTAAATCCACTGCAAAAAATAGCCCTGCTGGGCCACAACCCACACTTTGAAGCCTGTAGGCGTTGGCTTGCTGGGGACAGTTGTTTTTTCATAGGCTCGGCCTTCAAAGCCAACCATACACTCATCTACAGCAAGGTCTGTGCCGGGAACCCAGAGTTGTAAAGAAACGGCTTGTATCTGGTCAGACCACTCATCACAGGGCCGGAAGGGCCCCTGTGGCTGTGATGAAAAGGGGGAAATTCATATGCGGCGGGATAGAAGCTGGAACCGGTCAAAAGTCATGTATTTGACAATAGGGTGACTAGGAAGGTGGCCCTCAGTCCCTGAGACCTTCCAATAGTCTTCTAGACGGGTTTCCCTGTGTAAACCTATGTAAATCTGTATGGCAAGCCATAGATAGATCTCAGGTACCGAGGTTGGGCTCCAAGCCTTCCCTCGCTGTGAGGGCTGCTGTTTGTAGCTGTTGTTGCCGCGAGACCCGGGTCCAGGACCTCGAGCAGGCTCGGGAGCCTCATTCGTATAGCAAACCCAGCTTTCCACAAGGGAAACAGGTAGAAAGAGCTGGAATAGGTCGACTGGGCTCGCTGGCAGTGTTGATAGGAGTGGATGACGTAGTTCCAGCTTGAACGGATCAAAAGCACTGCCGTAGGCGGCAACAGGCTTGAAGTCAGGTCTTCCGGTGATATCGTCTTCCCGCTCTTGTTGATAGTGATCTAGCCGTATGAAAAGCTCGGCATCAACCTCGCTGACGCCCCCGACTACGATTGTGTCCTCTGTTGCGGTATCTTGAATATCCATTTGGTGTGGCTTTGTGTGGGGAAGGTATCGAAGTTACTTTGTGTACCGACCTAAATTGAGGGGTATGTGGGTCGATTACAAAGAGGGCGCGTTTCCACACTCAAGGGGATATGGGAGCATTGAATTGGAGAAACTTGTGGGCTGAAGTTGAGCTCTGGAGACCCCTGATGGATAAACGCTGACATCGGCTTCAGCACCAACAAATAAAGGCAGGGCGTCACAAAGGTCCCTACAACTTAACCCGCATTAGGAACATGGCTTACGTGTTATTATTACCCTGGTCACTAAGCCAGGGTGGCTAGGGACAATTATATTTACCTATATTAAGATGTTATGTCCTTGACATTATTGTTTTCAGCTTGCTTCTATGACCCGCTATACATCATCCTTACCAACAACTCCGAATGATATAATTCTTCTGCACGCCAGACAATAACATTTTCTCCGTCCATTAATTTACAGGTGCAATAGCATAAAAATCATGGAGGCTATTTTTCGCATCCGTGATAAGTTTATACCAGAACCATTGCCACCACTTCATTGCTTCACAGGCCATACGGTGGTCATCACCGGTGGGACAACTGGTCTCGGTTTAGCGGCTGCTACTCATTTCATTAACCTAGGAGCCCACGTCATCATTACCTGTCGCAACAGAACACGCGGCGAGTCAGCCAAGACAGCAATCGAGAACTTAATAGGTGCTCCTAGTCAGGGCAAAATCGAGGTTATGGAGCTGGACATGGACAGTTATCGCTCTTGTTGCAAGTTCGTGAACTCATTGAAAGATCGACGAATGTCTGATGGAACTCCAAAGACTGTAGAATGTGTGGTACTCAATGCTGGCTGCATGAATACTCAGTATGTGGAATCGCCGGAAGGTTGGTGAGTGAAAGGAAACTGATTTCTGTCAATTTCGAATGCGATCTAAGTTAATTAACCGACAGGGAGGAAACGATCCAGGTCAATTCACTCAGTAGTTCTCTGCTGGGCCTTCTTCTTCTGCCCTGGCTCAAAACCCAAATATCCGCAACCGTCCCCCGTCTCGTTTTCGTCACCTCTCGTGACCATGTGGATGTCGAAATCAAGGATTGGGTTCAGTGGGCGGAAGAAGAAGGCATACTGCGACATTTAAGCAGCAAGGCCGCATGGCCATCAGCAAACTCGGTGCCAGATTCACCTAACTACGCGAACAGCAAGCTGCTTTTGATGTATGCCGTGGAAGAGATCAGTAAGCTGGCGCTAGGAAACAACCAAGAGTAAGCAGGATTCCTTGAATGCCGTCTTATTGTCTAACAAGTTCATCTTTTAACTTGGTGACGACGCTTTTTACAGACCAAAGGTCATTGTTACCAGTGTCTGCCCAGGCCTCGTTCATACAGATATCGCTCGAAATTTCACGAATCAGTCATGGCTGATGAAGATATTGGTGCAAACCTTTTTTGCAATGTTCAGCAAGTCAGCCGACTACGGTGCCCGCTTCTATGTCTCAGCGGCCCGTGCATCTAAGGAACAGCATGTAAGTCATGTTAATCTCTGCTTAGCATCCCGCCATGCCATTTACTGATAAATGTGATTCTTTTCAAAATAGGGAAAATTCATTATCTCACTATACTCCGATGTGGAATACCTTAAGTATATGTCTCTGAACTTCTGCAATTCATGCTCCCTGATTAATTCCCTGCTCCAGAAAGTCGACTCCTAATATTTCCAGCGATGTCGGCCGAAAAACTCAAGTGTTAGTCTGGAAGGAAATTGTTCATGAGTTAATCGCAAGGGTACCGGATTTGCAAAGTTCTCAGCCTCAATCATCTACTTAAGTCATAGACGGAAACTATGCTGCCTTCTCGTTCATAGTGTAATTTGATGGAACAGAATTCCATTGCTGCCCTAGCCTTGCCCTAACGCCAATTCTGTAAAGTTTGGATTTGCAAACTGAAGCCCAGTTGGGAAAAACTTTTTCTTTTTTCTTTTGGCAAAATTCTAGGTAATCAGCGTACCTCAAATGCTTGCCTACCAGTGTCTTCCCTTTCTAGTGAAAGTTCTTTTGAGAAAAAAGATGCAATCACCCCAATACATGAAAAACCTGCCATAACTAGCCATATTACTCGAAAGGGGCCCTGGTATACATCAAGTAATCGAGCCATAACATCCTCTGGTAAGTCAATCTCATTCAGAGAATGGATGAATCCGACTGCTTGAGCAGGATCTTCCAAAATCCTGAGACTATCCGGAACAGGCCCAATCTCAACAAAGCCCTGGCGAAACACTGAGGTGAAAACAGTTGCTCCAATGGTTTGCCCCAAAAGAGCTCCAAATAGGCGAAAGAAAACTAAAAGCCCAGCAGCGAGACCCATGTCGTCAATGAGCTCAACACTGGCCTGCAGTTGTACTGTTGTGGTTGTAAAGACAGTACCAATTCCCACTCCAAGGAACGCTTGGTAAGTATAGGATATGGCTCTTGGGGTATCCTTGTCAACCCTGCTCCACAGCCCGAGAAAAACGGTACTGAGTATCCAGGCTATGCAAAGCTGGAGCCAGTAGCGTCGGGTTCTTTCCATCATGACCGATGCAATAAAACTGAACCCCAACGTAACACAAGCCAGAGGAAGAGCTGAAAGAGCTGCCTCGAGTGGAGCCTGTAGATACACCGCCTGAAAGAATAAGGGTAGGTAGAGTACCAGTGTGTATAAGACCATACCATTCATAAAACCGGATATCAGTGCCATGACGAACGTGGTGTTTGCGAATATGCGGTGTGGAATGATAGGCTCAACTGGCTTTTTCTCATAGAAGGCGAAGAGAACCAGCAATATCGCGCCTAAAATCAGGGGGACAAGGGTTTGCCAGGAAGACCAAGTGAAGAGATCATTAGCCCAGCTCAACGGCAACGCAGTGAGAACTGCTCCTGTAATAAACAGTGCCATGCCGCCCCAGTCAAGACGTCGAATCTTGGATTTAAGATCGAGATCGATTGGTTTCAAGTGTAAGAAGAATTGAGCGAGCAGGAACATGGCGGCAGAAAGTGGAAGGTTAATCCACCCAATCCACCTCCAGTTGACGTATTCCGTGAAAATGGCACCAACGATTGGCCCTGTCATTGTCCCTATGGCGATTGCCAGTGCCATTATACCGAGATAGAGAGGTCGCTCTTTGAGAGTAGTTATGTCGGACAGAATGACGGCTTGGAGGACATCTAGGCCTCCCCCACCTAGACCCTGTAGAGCCCGGCCCAAAATAACGATTGCCATATTCCTGGCGACGGCGAAGATAATGCAGCCAATAGTAAAAAGGACTATAGCAGCTTGAAGCGTATACCTCCGGCCCAGTACATTGGAAACGCTGGAGTAGATGGGCTGTGTGACGACAACTCCAAGCATGAAGGCGATGCTGGCCCAGAACGACTCCAATGACGTACCATGAAGCTGGTTGGTGATTGTCTAGGAATAAGAAGAAGAGAGTCAGCTTTATTTTCTGTGCGAGAACTCGAGAGATTTTGAAGTTCTTTCTGGTTCTTCTGGGAAAGCAAAAGGTCGAGCGAGGCAAGCTAAAAGGTTTGGATTCGTACCGGTATTGCCACCGCGATTGTGGTTGAGTCCCATGACACTGTCAATGCCACAACAGCAAGCATTATGACAGACATATGGAAAGAAATGGACTTTTTGGGCTTCGGTGGGATTTGTTGATCCGAAGGTGGCTGGCTAGTGGTGTCCTGTGCAACTACAGGTTTGGCTTTCCTGTGAGCATCTGGCATCGGCATGATGCCGTGCTCCTTACAACTCCCAGCTCCCGATTTCTGTAAGGGAGTTTCAGTACTAGCACCCATGACAGTTGGGCTGCTATCTGCAAAGGCCACTCGAAGATTGTCGGTCATGTTTTGTAAATAGTATTGCGTAAATAGGGCTTGTTAGGCTTGCTGTTGTAGGGCAAAATCCAGTCTGAATTATTTATGCTGCACTACTGGCTTTGTTTGAGAAAGAAAACTGGAAGGCGGGGCGACCTTGATGATGTCTGAGGCTGGGAAAACTACGGAAGAACTCCCGGTGCCGATTAGGATCTGAGGGGTGCCATATGGTTACATGGTCGAGACATGGTAGTGCTGGTATGAATAGTGGCTGTGGGGATCTTACAAGGTACACATTGGTCACTCAATGTAGCCTTACCTTACTGTCATATGCATTGCCAGCTTAGCGGACAGGGACAGGGGGATTCTATTTATCCACGCGGCAAAACAACATTGCATTCGGGCGCCCTGAAATTATGTGGTTGGCTTCGGTATCACTATGCAGTTGGTGCATGCAAAACATGGGCAGTTACCGCTCCTTTCGCACACTTGAAGAGATGGTTAGCAATGTCAGACAGTGGTCAGTTTTTGCCCCCCTCATGTTCAACATCAAAATGATAAGGGCGTAGGTGGAAGAGTTCTTAGCTGATACGTCATTAGAATACGTCCGTACACGAAATTCATTCGTTGTCATGCTAGCGAAGATCTGAGCGGTTATAGTAATCACAGAGTCAAGGCGGCGCGGATCTTTAAGGATTTGGAAATTAATTTGAGAGGTTAGCTAGGCCATTCAAGGCAGCAGAACGATATTTCAGCAATAATTATTGTCTACTCCGTCATGGCTTGCAATGCATAGACTTGACGTGCAGCGCTAGGTATCCTGTGCTCATTGCCTCCATCTTCTAGAATGATCATTTCTTGTGCCCAGTCGCAAATCGCGGCCACCAAGGCGTCGACTTGTTCAATTGTATTGTGTGCGTGGAATACGACTCGAATTCGGCTTTGACCTTTGGGAACGGTAGGATACGCAGTGGCATAGGCATTGATGTTCGAAAGCAAAAGATGGAAGAACAAGTATTGCTCGTGACGCGGTTGTGGTGTGAGTACTGCAACAATATGCGTCATCGATGACCGTGTTTCCCAATCCTCCGCAAGTGGAATGGAAAGTATTCGCCGATTTGTTGCATCTTCCCACACAGGATTAGACGTAATACTTCGGAAAAAATGCTTCACCGCCAGTTGGATGTGCTGTTGTTCCTGTACAGGATGACATTAGTTCGTCTGGCGTATGAAGGTACAGGACATCATACCTTCTCAGTCATATCGTTCATCATAATCTGATAGCCTGCACGAATGGAGGCGACCATGGGGTATGATGGAGCACCGCTGTAAACAGCAAAACGAGCGTGATTAAGTATAACGCTGCGGATGGTGCGATTACAGAGGATGACACCTGCGTTGACCCTGTTAGAAGACGCCGCGGGATGAAAAAGTAAAGCCTCACCCCCGGTTGCAGCTAGAGACTTGCTGGACATGTGTATCCGAATAGCAATATCCTGTTCAAGCCCCAAAGCAGCCACTAGGCCTGCACCACGGGGGCCCAGGATGCCAGTGCTATGGGCCTCATCAACAACGAACTGCGCGTTGCCAAGAGGAAAAACCTCTTTCACCGTCTGGACCATCTCCTGGAGAGGGCAAATGTCTCCATCCATGCTATAGATTGACTCAACACAGATCAAGATCGACCGAGTTCCATTTCGGAAAGCTTCATTGTCTTTGAGCGACGCTAGAACCTCGTAGAGAGATTCAGCATCGTTATGACGGAAGGGAATTCGGTGTGATGCGGCGCTGATTTTCATGCCTTCATGCGTGCTCGCATGTACAAGCTCGTCAAAGACTATAGCATCTCCAGCCAGAGGGATTGCAGCTACTATTCCCACATTGGCTAGCCAGCCGGAATGCGCGATGTAGGCAGTTTCGGAGTTGTAGAACTCGGCGATTTCTTGTTCGACTTGGTTGAGATAGCTGTAGTTACCATATTGCACACGAGAGCCGCTCGCGCTGAGCCGGAAGTTTGGCTGACGACCCAACTCCTCCATGAACGCGTCACGGATGCGATTAGAACGGTTCAAGGAGAGAAAGTCGCTTGAAGTGAAGTCGAATACAGTGTCAGACCAGCGCGGTTTGGCGGTGAGCAATCCACCCTCGGCCCTTCTGACATCTAGATTCTGCTCAAGATTGCGATAGAATGCAGGCGCATCTTTCATGCTGTGAGCCTGGAGTCGGTGCTCGCGGATCATGCCATCCAGAAGTTCTCTAACGTCGGTATTCATCGTAAAGATGCTGTGTGTAAGTTTCGTTCTTTACAGAGTGCGAAAATACCTAGTGAAGGTCAATGGATGTGGTGTAAAGGTATTTCTTGGTTGAAGGTTCGTGGACGGCGAAGCTTACAAGGGGAAGCGATCAAAAGGCCGATTTTATTCCAAGCATAGCGCAGGAAAATGAACACGTTACTCAGATATTCGCGTCCTGGCCCCGTTAACAGTAACCCACCTTAGCAAGGGGCTGTCATTGTGTCATCGCCCACCATACTAAAGTCTGGCAAAATGGCCTACATATGATTGTTGGTTCTACCCATGAACCATGCAGCTTATGCTGCATAATCCCCCCAATAGAATATGATCATAGGCCTATCATATGCTTTAAACTGAGAACGTTCATGATATTGTTATCTACCTTCCTAAAGTCTGGTAAAATGAATGTGATTGTTGGTTCTACCCATGAACCATGCAGCTTGTGCTGCGTTATCCCCTTAATATCGTATGATCATAAGCCGATCATATGCTTTAAACTGAGAACCTTGAACCAAACCTATCCCCGTGGTGTCAAAAACTCACATCGGTGGTGGACGTGAAAGGTAAACAATCCTATAGCTCATGTTGGTAGCCCCCTTGACATTCTATGATCATGAACCCACCTCATTCTAGTAGATCAATCCTCAAACATCAGCCCGCTTAAACACGGAGATAATTAGCCTGTGAATTCCACAGCACCATTATTGCAGTATCGTAGGATCATGAGCCTATCATATGCTTTAAACTGCTGCAATCCGAACCAACTGCATCTCTCAGTAGTCATATCTCGTCATCAATCTGGTTTGGACGTAGGAAATGTCAATTAGCCTATATCGTATGCTGCACAATCTCCACAGAATCCTTTGATCAGCAGTCAAGTCTCTTTCACTTTTGGCAAACAGTCTCATTGATCAGTCCACACTGAAAGCCGGGGTTGTTTACTTGGCTAATTTGAGGCCAGGAAAACCGTGACGGCGTTGTGCCTCCATTTCGGTCTGGTCGATACTATTTGGAATTCTAGGATGGCTGGATCTTTGCAAGAAAGGCATATAATATAAGTATCAGTGTGTCGTGCCAGCAGAATCTTTCTGCTCCCCAACAGTTTCAATAAAACACCGCAAAACGTCTACTCAACTTTTCAAGCTTTTTGTCCACTTATTCCTTGAAAGCCCCTTTCTGTGCTTCAACATGACTTCTCATTTTACTGAGACCAATGAAGGAGCCAAATCCTCCGGAACCAATGGCAACGGTGCAGAAAAGGGGGGTATCAATTTCAAGATTGATGCCAACTTTTCTGACCACCAGTCTGAAGCAACTCATACCATGAGCAACGACAATCAATCTGGTACCTTCATGCCCATGGCAATCTGCGGGATGGCGTGCCGTCTCCCAGGTGGACTCCATTCCCCCGAACAGTTATGGAGCTTTCTCCTTGCAAAGGGTGATGCTAAGTCACGGATTCCTGAGAGCCGGTTTAATGTTGAGGCTTACTACTCTCCTGACAAGAAACCGGGCACTACCGTGAGCAAACATGGCTACTTCTTGGACGAGACCGTCAACCTGGCTGCTCTTGATACCTCTTTCTTCTCCATGGCTCGATCTGAGGTTGAAAGATTGGATCCTCAACAACGTCTCTTGCTAGAGGTGTCGAGAGAGTGCCTTGATGACGCTGGGCAGGTTGGTTGGAGAGGATCCAACATTGGGGTTTATGTGGGAAACTACGGCCAAGACTGGTATGACATCTTCAATCGCGAGTACCAGATGTATGGAGCTCAGGTTACAGTCAACAATGACTTCATGCTGGCAAATAGAGTGTCATACGAGATGGATCTTCGTGGCCCTAGGTAAGCACCTTGCCTGCAACCTCACACAACAGATCAATCTGTAAAGAAGCCATTGACTAACAATTCTGGGTAAACAAAGTATTACATTACGCACAGCTTGCTCGGCAGCTCTCATTGGACTCAATGAGGCATGCATGGCCATTGCTCGGGGCGATTGTACTGCGGCAATTGTTGGAGGTTGCAATCTTATTGTCGCCCCCGCTTTGACTATGGCATCCTCGGAGCACGGAGTCCTGAGCCCTGATGGCTCGTGCAAAACATTCTCAGCGGACGCCAACGGTTATGCACGGAGCGAAGCCGTGTCGGCAATTTTCATTAAGCCTCTCAGCAGTGCACTGAAAGACGGCGATCCGATCAGGTGTGTCATCAGAGGCACGGCCATCAACTCTGACGGCAAGACGAATGGAATTTCACTACCCAATCCTCGAGCCCAGGAAGCCCTTATCAGGCACACATACAAACTAGCAGGCATCTCCGAATTTTCCAAAACCGCCTTCGTGGAATGCCACGGAACTGGCACCGCAGCCGGAGACCCTCTAGAGGCTGACGCTATCGCCTCGATCTTTGGGAAGTCGGGTCTAGATCCACACTCAAGGATTCACATAACCTCCGTCAAACCAAATCTGGGACATTCTGAGGGTGCATCAGGATTAACTTCATTGATCAAAGCGGTGCTTGCCCTAGAACATCGAACTATTCCTCCAAATATCAAATCACAGCCATTAAATCCCCGCATTCCTTTTGAAGGTGCTGGATTGGAGGTTCCACTGGAGCCAACCCCCTGGCCAGCCGATAAGGATGATCGTGTTAGTGTTAATGCATTCGGCATTGGCGGGGCGAACGCTCACGTTATCCTTGAGTCGGTTGGTGACCTCCGTCTTCGCTCCCGGATGGCTAATTTAGAAAGAGAGTCGAAGCCCCAATTGCTGGTTTTTTCAGCGAATTCACTCGATTCTTTGAAGAAAATGGGGGAAAGATACCAGGAGTTCCTCGAGACAACCAGCGAATGTCTTGAAGACATTGCCTATACCCTGGGCAATAAGCGGGAGCATCTCCCGTATCGCTCCTTTTTCGTGGCCACTAGCGGTTGCCAAATCAGTCCAATAACATTGCCTGCAGCTTCTTCAAAGCAGAGCCAAACCCCCAGTCTTGTTATGGTTTTCACGGGACAAGGCGCGCAGTGGCCGCAGATGGGACGGGAATTGTTAACCTCAAATGCCGCCTTCAGCGACAGCATCCGCTTGCTCGACGAGAGCCTGGAAGCACTCGGGGCTGAGTGGAATATCCGAACGGAAATCAACAGGCCGGTCAGCAAGTCTCGTATCAATGACGCAGAATTTTCTCAGCCACTTTGCACGGCGCTTCAGATTGCACTAGTTGACACATTGGCTTCCATTGGTATTCGACCGATGGCAGTTGTTGGTCATTCAAGTGGAGAAATTGCTGCAGCATATGCCGCTGGTGGACTCAGCCTGGGGGAAGCTATCGCTGCTGCTTATTACCGAGGAGTCGTCGCTAAGAACCAGACGAAGCCTGGTGCGATGGCTGCTGTTGGGTTGGGATGGGATGAAGCAGAGAAACACTTAATCCCAGGAGTGGTAGTGGCTTGCGACAACTCCCCGAAGGGCGTGACGCTTTCCGGGGACGTTGAGCCAATGAACCGGGTACTCGAACACATAAGAGCTGATAATCCAGGGATTCTTGCTACTTCACTCAAGGTCCAGAAGGCATATCACTCACACCACATGGCTGAAATTGGACATGCGTACTTTCAGGCCATGTCTGGCATCGTTATGGGGCAAAGTCCATCGCTACCCTTCTTTTCAACTGTCACGGGAAAACTCCTCGGAGAATCTCAAGATGGCATGAGCTTCGGTCCAGAATATTGGCAAGCAAATTTGGAACACCCTGTCCTATTCAGGAATGCTGTTTCCAGTATTCTTGAAGATCCTGCTTTCAATAATCCTGTCTTCTTGGAGATTGGCCCTCACTCGGCCCTATCGGGCCCTTTGAGGCAAATCCTGTCACATGAAGGAAATACAGCTCCATACGTAAGTATGATGACGCGAAGGCAAAATGCTGCCGAAGGACTCCTTTCAGCTCTTGGAAAGCTCTATGCACTGCACATTGAAGCCGACTTTGAGGTCTTGATGTCTACGGGAAGATGCATATCCGGCCTACCACACTATCCTTGGAACCATAAACACAGCTATTGGTGGGAGCCTCGTGTCGCGAAGGAATGGCGCCATCGAAAGTATCCCTATCACGACCTTCTGGGCGTCAAAATACCAGAAAGTACCGATATTGAGCCAGTGTTTCGAAATCTATTTCATCTGGAAAACGCAGCGTGGATGCGTGATCACAAAATCCGAAGCGATGTCATCTTTCCTCTAGCCGGTTATGTAGCCATGACTGGCGAAGCTATACGACAGCTCACAGGCGTGGATGACGGCTTCAGCCTTAGACGAGTTCGTATCGAAACAGCACTTGTCGTAGCTGAAGGGGCACCTACCGAAATTGTGTCAACGTTTCGCCGTCATCGTTTGACAGACTCCACGGAAAGTCAGTGGTGGGAATTTGTCATCACATCGCACAATGGACATGGTTGGATGAAGCACTGCTCGGGACAAGTCCGCGCGGAGAGTGCTACGACTATGAAGCCAGCAGTGCTCCCAAGCGATTTGCCTCGGAAGGTCGGTATGAAGAAATGGTATGACATGCTCCGCAAGGTTGGCATCGATTATGGTCCCGAGTTTCGCAGCCTGGAGCAAGTTACAGCTAGCACGACCCTCCCACGCATTTGCGTGGCCACGACTCGGAATACAAGGCATGGTGACGGGCAGAAGTACCACTTACATCCTGTTGTTGTGGATGCCTACTTCCAGCTTCTAGGTGCTGCGGGCAAGTCTGGTCTTACCAACGAAGTGCGACAGCTGGTCCCAACCAAGGTCGCATCGTTGAAAATTTTCCGTTCCGATGCGGCAGAGTTCAAAGCTACAGCCCATGCTGAGTATGATGCAGACGAGGTGGTAGGTGAGGGTTCTTTCGTGGCGGACTCTCAAGCAGTGCTGCAAATATTTGGAGCCTATCTCTCTCCACTGGATGACCTCGAAGCCAACCCAAGTACCTATTTCCCTCCAACCGCACGGTGCGAATGGGTCAGGCATATCGATTTCGAGAATCCGAATTCACTGGTAAAGCCAGCTCATGACTTCAGCCAATACGAGCACCAACTGACGGAGCTATCGCAACTGGCGATCACACTGTCTCAGAGATCTGCTGCGGCCGTAAGCATTGGAACTCAAGATCCCCATTTGCAAAACTACAGAGCTTGGCTGGATCAACAGGATGTGGCACAAGTGGAAAACGGCGATCAGTCAATCATCAAAAATCGCATCGACGGTCTTGTGGATTCGCTAGCTGGCTCCTCTGCTGCGCCTGTAGCTACCGCCATTGCCAAGGTCGCCACTGAGTCATCTTTGATACTATCGGGAGCCACAAATGCCCAAGACATGTTGGCTGTCACTGACATTCTGGACAAGCTTCAAGAATTTATGGTGGAGTATGACGCCTCTATCCTACTGCGATGTATGGGCAATAGCAAGCCCAATCTGCGGGTTCTTGAGCTTGGAGGAGGGCATGGAAATTCGACAACAACAAACTTGAAGAGCTTAACTCGTGGAAGCACTCCGCTATTCTCGCTCTACGTCTTCTCCGACACTTCCGCTGGTCGTGTAGGCGCTGTGAAAGAACACTTTCAAGGATTTCCCAACCTGGATTTCGCTACCCTGGACTTGGGGAGAAGCCCGGTAGATCAAGGTTTCCAACATGATAATTTTGATCTGATCATCGCCTCGGGGTTGATTCACAAGACATCCAAAATCAGCAGGACCCTGTCAAATCTCCGCAAGATTCTGAGCCCCAATGGTCGACTACTTCTGCAGGAACCAAAGCCTGATCTTGTATGGCTCAAATACGTGCTAGGAACTTTGCCGAACTGGTGGGCCTGCGCCGAGGACGACAGATCCGAAGGGCCTCACATCAGCGACAACAGATGGGGAGAAGAACTGAAGCAAGCAGGCTTTGGTTATGCCATTCTAGACTCAAACCCCTCTCAAATCAACACTGTCGTGCTGGCCAAGGTCCAGGATGAAAAGCTTCCGGCAAAACAAGTGACACTGGTTTCTGGTTCTGCAAGCGATACCAGCGCCCGTCGAATGGCATTGGCACTGGAGTCGAGAGGATACCAGATATCCTACGGCTCATTCACGGATAACCCGCCACTCACCGGGAATGTTATTGTTCTTGAAGACACAACCCCGTTTTTTGAGAACATTCAGAATTCGGATTTTGAGAATTTGAAAAGTTATGTGCAGAAGCTGGGTAGTACGGGACTTCTTTGGGTCACACCAGTGTCTTCCACCCACCACTGCTTTGATCCTCGATATGCACAGACCTTAGGGTTTGCTCGTACAATACGATCAGAGTTAGGTGTGGATTTCGCAACCTGCGAAATTGATAACCTCGCCTCGCCTGAACTCATAGCAGATGTGTACAACAGGTTCAACCGACGACAAGATGATGGAATCCTTTCTCCAGATATGGAATATGTCATATGTGATGGCAGCATTCGCGTCAGCCGTTTCTTTCCATTTTCCATGGAGAGGGAAGCCCTGATTTCTCACCCATCGGATGAAGCGAGGCTCATGATTGCTCGACCAGGACGTATAGAGTCACTGCATTGGATTGCGACATCCCAGCTAACCCTCCAGGACGACGAGATAGAACTCGAAGTGCATTCTGTCGGCCTCAACTTTCGAGTGAGTCTTTCCTGACCTCGGCCCTTGCGCAGTAATACTTATCATCCAACAGGATATCCTAGTTGCTATGGGATTGATCCCTCTGCCCGAGCTCACGTTCGGTTATGAAGCAGGTGGTATAGTACGACGCGTGGGAGCCAATGTCACGAAGGTGCAAGTGGGAGATCGAGCCATTTGCACATCCATCAATGCATTTGCGACTGTTGTCAAGGACAATCAGCTTCTTTTCGAAAAAATCCCAGATTCCCTGAGTTTCAACGAGGTTGCAACTATGGGGCTAGTGTTTTCAACAGCCATTTACTCTCTCATAGACGTCGGACGACTGAAAAAGGGCCAGGTAAGAGGAACCCGAAACTGTGAACCACCCATATCCATGTATTAAACTGACTTCTACAGTCGATACTCATTCATAGCGGAGCTGGCGGTGTTGGCCTAGCCGCCATTCAGATCGCTCAAATGCTCGGTGCCGAAATTTATACCACAGTCAGCAATGAAGAGAAGAGAAGGTATCTAGTGGAGTGTTTCAATATTCCAACAGACAACATCTTTGACTCTCGAAGCGAATCGTTCGTTGACGACCTTTATCACGTTACGAAGGGCAAAGGTGCTGATCTTGTCCTCAATTCGCTTGCCGGGGACTTGCTTCATGCTACTTGGCGCTGCGTTGCGAAATGGGGTACGATGATTGAAATTGGAAAAAGAGACCTGCTAGGGAACGGCAAACTGGATATGAGTGTTTTCCTCGCCAATCGCAATTATTGCTGCGTCGACTTGGATCAAATGCGTACCGAAAGACCCCAGGAATCGAATCGGTAAGTGAAGAAAAAGCACTAGTGTCCTCTGATATTCTTACTAATAGTTATAATCCAGCCTGCTCCGTCAGATGCTAGACCTCTATCGCAAGGGTTTTATTAAACCTATTCGGACAGCGAAGATTTTCAAAGCTCGCGCTATCCAAGAGACTTTCAGAACGATGCAGTTAGGTAGCCACATTGGTAAGATTGTGGTGGAACTTCGCGATGATGTCGGCAAGTTGCAGCTCGGAGAGATACAAGCATTGCGAAAGCAGCCTCTGGTTTTCGACAGCACCGCATCCTATCTACTGATTGGTGGCCTTGGCGGTTTAGGCCGCTCCATTTCAATTTGGATGGTCAGACATGGCGCTCGCAATTTGACATACTTATCCCGAACTGCAGGAAATGGTATTCACGACGAAGATTTCGTGAGAGAGCTGCAAAGCATGGGGTGCTCGGTTCAGCTTGTCCGCGGAAGTGTTACGGACCTTGACGACGTGACCAGGGCAATTGAGAGGACGCCCGCACCAGTTAAAGGCATTATTCAAATGTCTATGGTTCTACGAGATCAAGCACTACCACGAATGACTATTGACGAATGGAATGCCTGCGTTGGGCCGAAGGTGAAGGGGACATGGAATCTACACAACATCACAGTTTCACATGGCCTGGCCCTCGACTTCTTTGTCCTTTTCAGCTCTCTGTCTGGTGTGATTGGCCAGATTGGCCAAGCAAATTATGCAAGCGCAAACACTTTCTTGGACGCGTTCGTGCACTACCGAACAAATCTGGGCCTATCTTGCAATGCCATTGACATTGGAGCAATGGAGGGCGCGGGCTACCTTTTCGAGAATGAGGATCTTCTACGCAAGATGCAAGGGTCAGGTTGGCGCCCAGTCCAGGAGGACGAGCTTTTGGAGGCGTTAGGGCACTCTATCACGAGAGGCTCTGCTCAAAAACCAAATGGTCAGGATCCGTCGATCAGTGGGTCGCTGCTGAGCAGCAACAACTTTCTGCTTGGTATCTCGCCATCAACCCCTCTCAGCGATCCAAATAGCAGCGCACGTTTGCGCAAAGACATCCGCATGGCTGTGTACCACAACATAGGCACAAATAACACAGACAATTCAGCTGGCGGAAACGATACATTGAGTATGTTCCTTGCATCCGCCAAGAGCAACCCAGCACTTTTGAAAGGTAAAGACGTCGGACAATTTCTAGCACAGCAAATCGGCAAGAAGATGATGAGTATTCTCTTGAAATCGGAGGAAGACGTTGATATGTCACAGCCACTGACTGATCTTGGCATGGATTCAATTATTGCTGTTGAATTGCGCGCGTGGTGGAAAGCGGCATTTGGATTTGATATTAGTGTACTGGAGCTACTTGGAATGGGAACACTGGAGGCACTAGGGCAACGGGCTGCAAAGGAATTAGCTTTGTAAGTTAAGAGAATTTGAATGTTTATATGATTGATACTGCTAAGGGAAGTGACTACTTAAGTAAGTGATATATATATATGACAGCCTAGTTCTTATTAAACCGAATATTAATATCTAAATTGATTAGAGGCACATCCCAGCCAGTCGCGGCAACCCCCATTTAACGCTCATACTATAAGAATAGCTTATGGGTTATATGCTTCCACCTTTAATCCCATAGCGCTCGTGTTATATCCTTTCTCTTCCTCCTGGTCGCAGAGGAGCCGGTGTAATGGGTGACATTCT
>KL660354.1:11480-69720 GCA_000732775.1 Stachybotrys chlorohalonatus IBT 40285 | reverse complement strand
CCAAATGTGCTTAGTGCAGCCTCTCGACTGTCTAGGAGATCAAGACTAAGATTACTGAGAATACGCCCGAAAAGGTCCGGGATGCATTGCCTGATCATCCGGAAATGGCTGGCAATACAATCGCATGGTTGGCTGTCGAACGTAGGGAGTGGTTGGGTGGGAGATACGTAAGCTGTCCCTGGGACATGGAAGAGCTTTTGCAAAAGAAAGATGAGATTATCCAGGAGGATAAGCTTAAGATGAGAATGGTGTTTTAAGTTTTCTGTAGCTTCACGACTGCTTAGTTGGACTCAGTCACTCTGAAACAATTGAGTGTGAAAGGGTCCAGAATGGGATCTCACAACAATAATCATGGGAGAAAAACGTTGCATTCGCAACCTCAAGGATATCGTTCATTCATTGCAGAAAGTTGCCGATACCAACACCGGCGGTAGTGCCAGCAGCAGTGACCTGGATAACAGTAACGGATACGGGACGTTCATCGACATATATCCCTATTTGATCAAGAAAAACTTGCTGGCTACGAGAACCCCGTTTTACGGCTGGGCAAAACTTTGCCGTCTCATATCTCACATCATATACGAATTCGGGAGGGATTTTCTGCCTATCTTAGGTATCAAACCACATACCAAATTGACAGGCCGTCGATACCGCTAGGATCCCTGTGGGAACTCAATTTCTGTGGTTGCAGGATTTCGCTTGCAAATGAAGGACAGAACATAATATGCTAGGGCAAAATTTAGGCCATAGTATCAAGTGTGAGCATAACCAGGCTGGGCTAACGGCGAGAAAGGCCATAGAGCGCTGGAGTTCGACGAGCTCGTGAGCTTACCTCGTTCACACACAGCTACGGCTTTGTGCGCGAGCGGTACCGGTTGTCGGAATTCAGTCGTCATTAAAATCCGTCAACAAGATTCTCCCATGCCCTGGAGACGTGAACGCGTTCTGGCGCATGCACCGGACTATCCTCGAGAATACGTGATCCGGTTTCTGAGACCTTATTTATTCTCCCGCTTGATGTACGCGTTCCACCCTGTTCCTTGGGGGAACGGACGGAACCTGGTAATGATTTCAATGTTCATGCTAGGCGGGTTGATCATCAACGACATACCGAGTGACCATCGTTGGCTGAACCATACTAGCATCGCCACGCAGTCATACGATTCTGCTCCACACCACGCTTCATGATAAATCACGAACTCAATTTAGATCCCGGCCCAGCATCGGCGCCTAGAGGTGCCAGGATTTGCGCTCTTACCTTCCTTCATGGAACCGCCACTTACGTAGTTTCAGAGTTTGTCTGTTTGCCCAGCCCGCTTCATCTCCACGCTGTCAACGCAAAGCAGCCGGTTCCTATTTTCTGGCGATTTTGTCTTCCCCGCGAACTTGGGCTTCATGCCCCATTCATCCAGCCTCCGAAACCTGATGACATTATAGCGACTTGCTGCTTATCACTCTCTGATTAACCACCAATCATCGAAGGTGCCATCTCGACTATAAGTGATAAGTCGAGTATAAGCGACTCTCAGTCTATCGTCTATTACGGTGACGAGGTACCGAATAATTGTCTACTTATTGAAGGCCCGCCATGGACCCTAGAAAAAGTCTTAGACTACGAGAGTGGAGGCCACCATCCGGTGCACTTGCAAAGTGCGCTCAACGAACGGTACCAAGTCATTCACGAGCTCGGCAGTGGTGGTTATGCCAATGTCTGGCTATGTCGCGACATGTCTGCCAATGCGTCCAGGTATGTCTCAACGAAGATTATTATGACTGATGGGTCCACGGCTGAATGTGCCGAATCACGTGTAATCAAGCGTGTCGAAGCTGGTTACGACCGGGAGACAACCACCACCTATCTTTCGTTACCCCTCGATCAATTCGAATCAACGGACCAAATGGTACTCACTATGCATTCGTGTATCCGGTTCTTGAGCCGCGGGTTCCAAGACTGCTCCAAATAGCAAGCTTAGATGACCCGGTCCAACATTGCGGAAGATATGCCATGAGGCAGTCCAGGCTATGGCCACCCTTCATGCCCACGGCATTTGCCATGGCGGTATTTTATCTCATCGCCTATCTTCAACAAAATTCCCTCCGCAGTATAGGTCGACTAACCTGATCAAATTTACAAGACTTTCAGCCCGCCAATATTTTAGCACGTATCTGCGGCTTCGACGGTATCTCAGAGAAAGCTGTTCTCGGTGTCTTGGGGGTTCCTGGCACGACCAAGGTTACCACAGTCGCAGGCGAAAACCACGATGTTGAAGGGGTGCCGAAATACCTCGTTTACCCGATAAGTTGTGACGGGGTTCTGTCGAATCCAAGCGAGATAAAGCTGATGACCGGATCGGCCTGCTTGACTGATTTCGGCGAGTCTTTTCAGATGTCTACACTGCCTGCAGAAGTCGGCATTCCACAAGTCTACTGCTCCCCTGAGCAAGTTCACGAACAAAAGGTTGGCAGAGGGAGTGATCTCTAGGCTCTCGGTTGTACACTTTTTGAAATACGTACCGGAGGAAAATTATTTGACACATTTGAGAACGGCACGGATGAATATTTGTATAAAATAGCCACCATTCTGGAAAAATATCCTAAGCCATGGTGGTTCAAGACCTAAGAATTGCGTCGCCGGTTTTTCGAAGATGATGTTGATGCTGCTGGGAGGGTCGTTGAAGTTAAACAGGAGCGGAGCACGGAGAAGACGAATCATGCCGAGGTAAAAGGCAGCGAGTCAGATGTGGTCATTCTTGAACGAGCTGAGCCGCGGTCATTGCAGGAGGCAATCAGCCGTGGATTGGTTTACGAGAGCAATTACGGCCCGGAGGCACTCCACAGAGACATCTCGACAGAGGAGACGGAGGTCTTCGCGGACCTTCTTGTCCAGTTGCTTGATTACGACGCAGAGAAGCGCCTCTCGGCGAACGATGTGTTGAAGCACAGATGGTTTAAAATGGGAGCTCAATGACCTCGTCTATGGCTTCTTTCACCTTCTTCTATAACCAATGCAATGATTCGCTATATATCAGGAAGATAGTCTGTTGGTTCGCCAAACAGGTTGAAAATGACAGGTACAAGAGTCGTTGTCCTGGTCCTCAGTGTTTATATTTCTTAGTCTTCTTGTATTCCACCAGAACCGCCACAGGCATAAAAGACTATCAAAATACCTGCCGTTTCTGTCAGCTCCCGGGAACGCTCCATGAATCCGGCCGCGTCACTAGAGCTCGGGCGGCTGTCCCAGCCTTGTTACTTGTGACAGCAATGTTGCACGTATCTAGATGTCTACTTAATATACTAAAAGCCATGAATTTATGGAAAATACGAAACACTCTATTGGTGGATCTTGCTTGACCTCAATTAACTTATCTGTGAAATGAACGATATTATGCAGCGGCCATATACTTGAGGCAACTGAGGGCTTTACGCAAGTACTACCAGTCTGGTATACCATCATGTCGGTCATGTAGTACATTGAGTATTATGGAGTAGCAAGCTTAGCAAATCTAATACCTTACCCATTCTTAACAGAGCAGAGGCTTGTCATAGATTGAATGGGTGTATGAATGATGTCCAATCCTCCGTGACCCGAATCGCATGCTGGCTGTGAGATTTCAATGAATGGCTACGTTTTCTTGACGTAGGCGTGAGCAGATTGTGACCTGGCGATAGTCTCCCTCAAAATTCCGAAGTAGGTTGAGTAATAGTGCGCAAGTCAACAAGCTCATGTGTTTGACTCTTAAAAGGAGGTGGAGACTGCTTGATAGAGAAAGATGCTGTGGTAAATAAATAGGATTATGATCTGTTTTGCATCCGCCACTCTTGTAGACTTCCATTGGCCCTGTGACGATTGAATGTCAAGATGAGAAGGGGTAACCACCGCTTTGTGGTTGGGCCCAAGATAGAAGACCTAGCATGAATCGATCTCAAAGTTTAGTTCCACGAAACTAACGGAAAGCAAGAGAAAACCCAGAAATCCGCATTGGGATGGTGGCAAGTAATTCCCTGGGATTTTGCCACACATGTTCATTTGTTCCGATCGACCTTTGTCCGCGGAGGTCAGCGCCAGTGCCGGCACAAGTATCTTATTATCAAAATCCATGCGGCGTTACTTATTGGTCAGTGATCAAAGTTGCCGGGCTTAGTACACATTTTTCATGGTGGCGAAGTTTTGATCTGCTGTGCTGTTGATTGGTGTCATGGTCCCTCATTCCTCTCGGTTGACACCCGTTCCTCGGGCACAGAATAATACAGCAGGCCAATTACTCCAGAGATTGATTGGAGAATGGTGAACTAGAGGTCATTTAGGCGACAGGTTAGAGGGCAGTTGATTGTCATAGTGGCTTTCCTGATTCGATTGGGTTCTTGTATCGCCAGTGCATAGCCTGGACAGCAGAGAGACTCGAATTCCAGGTCTCGCGGTCACTGACCTCCGGCAAGCGGCCGAGCCGGTCAAGATGTGTCTCTATAGAAGAACCACTCGCCACAAAGAAATGCGGCAATCATCTCTGAGTTTAGAATATAGAGCAGCAGGCGCAACGACCAGCCACGGAGCTTCTTGTCACATTGAACTTGGGAGTCTGAGCTCTCATTGATAGCTCGTCAATCGAAAGAGGGGACCACAGTTTCTATAGTCCATACCCCTCTCTTCGGGATGGTTCTGGGCCCGTCGGTGATCGTAGGCTAGTAAGTTGCCCCGGAGAGTCACTCCCTTCTTCGGCTGCAGCAAAACTGTGGCAAGGAAACGTCATTGTCGAAATGCCGTAGTTTGCTCTTTTGCTTATGTAAATTGAGTCAGCCGTCGACCATCCCTTCACTGGTTGCAAGGATGCAACGACGGCGTCCAAAGGGCAGGATCCTGTAGCTTTCGACAGACTGTCGTGCACATCTTTGAAGAATCCAGTCGAAGCATTGTGCGATCCTTTCATTTCCGGGGTGGATTGTTGGGCATCCTTTCGCCGAGTGTGGCAAAAGGGCTGCCAAACCCAATAGTAGTTCGCGATTTGAGACTCCTCTCGTGACACTTGCAGCGATCCAGATGGCTCGTTCTCACTGCTCCCATGCCAGCGGCCCAGGCCAGAGGTCCTTTCTCTCAATCGGGCATAGATCTGCGGAAGCGGTTGGGCGACAGCCCTTGAAATGACATTATGTGACCCTGAACTCTCAAGATCTAAGAACTCGCCCAACGCTGACTGGCGCGGAGACATGCACCGGGGTTTGCCACGTACCGTGGATCGGGACGCTTGCGAGGCACTACTGGGGCTCTGGCCCAGTTCAGATCGGGGCTACCGGTGGCAATTTGGGCCTTTGTTTCGCCTTCGCTGGGTCCAGCAGTCTTTCGCTTATAAGTTGAGCAGCTTTGGTGCTCGATCCCTAGGACAGTGGCAAGTTCTCGAGATCGGGCACCAAATTTCTCTTTGCTACCCTGCAGCCCACCATCCACGCCACCCACCACACAATGGACAAGACACCAAAGGCAAGCGCTCAAGCCAATGCGCATGAGATACCTGTAAGGCTTGCGAAAAGTCACGAGTCACCGAGCAGCCCCACCGAAATTGCTGAGAACCTTCGACGGGTATGTGTTGCAATATCAACCATGATCGATGATAACAATGTTGACTTATAATAAAGCTGCTCATCAATGCTCGTCTTCTCTACCGCTTTGTCAAACGCCAAAATGCAAGCTTGGATATCTCCACACCGACCATCGACGAAGAGGAACTGGCGGCTATCACGGTGCTATCGGGCAATGTTGACCGACTGCTGAAGGAGGTTACACTCATCTGCCCAGTACGAAAATTCGATGACCATGCAAACTCGAACAAATCAAATTCCAATTCGCCATTCAAAATTCCTTCTACTGAAGTAGGTCAATCACCATCCATTTCATGTTGTTTCCTTGACTAACCAACGCTTACCCAGCCCAACGAGGTACAACAGTGTCACATATGCGGTACCACAAAAACGCCGCGCTGGCGTGGCGGGGAGAACCAGATGGAACTTCTTTGTAATGTCTGCGGGTTGGTGCAGCGTAAACGGGCAGTCCGTAAATTTTGGGACGTTTCTGGATCCTCGAAGCCCTGTAAGTGGTCTGGAGCTAGACGGGGCCGCATATCACGACGGAGCTCCTCGGTTTATTAAAATAACTGTACTAAGTTATCATAAGTCCGGTGTTTTCTTTTTTCTTTTTGGCATTTGAGGTGATGGCATGGCGCATGAATATGATGGATTCGAATTACTACTAGTCCCAACCAAGCAGGGGCCTAGCCAAGCAATAGCATCGTAAGCTAAGTTTATTTCAACAAATTTCTATGTGACCCCTAAATACAAAATTGATAAAGACTGGGAATGTATAGGGAGTTGTGATCTAAAAGTATGCCCTTCTAGTTATTGCTCCAAGTGCAAATTTATTTGGCAAGTTTGTTGTGGTCCAACTGTTGAGGTCATGGTCTAAAGCCAAATATAATTAGATGAAATACCCCTGGAAGCTGAATCTTGCTTCCACTCCTTTACAGCTTCCAAAGTGCTATCGCCTATTCCCCAGCAGAATAGCGTATGGTCGGTTGATTATACCACAAGCGTGGCCCACCCAACAGACCACGCGGTGGACGTGCATGGGGATCATGTTCAGGGATGTTGACATTTAATCATAAGCACCGAGCGCTTTTTGCCGCTCTCATCGACGGCTATATTGGAGAGCGTGGCTGTGTGCGATGGAAAATGGATGTCTCACTACAAGGGATCTACTCGTCTTGTGATGCGTACCCAAAAGTCCTCAATTACCCAAATTCCCTAAGCGAGTGTTAGCAAGTAGAGGATCACGCAAGGCTACGTAGATGCCTTGCAGCTGCTTGTTGTTAGAAGTGACTTACTGCGTTGCGAATCTTCAATGGATTTTCGGCATTCACGATTGCAAAATCGTATCGTCTCAACAACTGCATTGCCACTCTGTCAATACTTCGATTGTCTCCTCAGGAAGTCACGATTGTACTGACCTCGACGAAAATCTTGTTGAACTCCATCAGAGCCACCGGCTTTCCGAGACATTGCCACTTGCCCGAGTGGAAGATGAGCTCCGTAGTGCTGTTCATTTTGGAGAGGCGACCATTATCAACTAACCAGCGCTCGGGGTTGAATGTCTCAGCGTCTTCACCAAATATTTCTTTGGAATGATGAATGGCGAAGGATGATGATCCGACTTGGGTGCCTTCTGGCAAGAACTTGCCATCAATGGTGTCGCCACCTGGTGGCACAGCTTTGAAGAAAGCTCCGGATGCCGCTGGCCTAATGCGGAGGCCCTCTTTGATGATAGCCTGGAGATAGGGCAGCTCACGGGCTTCGGCGTTTGTAATGGGGGAGGAAATGTTCCCAGACTTGATACCGTCATCGATCTCTTTCCGGAGCTTGAGATATATGGGGGGGTTGCTGAGAAGGTTGAGCAGTACGATGCGGAGAGTTGTAGCCGACGTGTCGCTACCAGCCAGGACCTGCACCAACGCCTCGCTGGATGCTTCTTCTTGTGTGAGTCCGTGGCGGATGAACGATCCTAACATGTCTAGCGGCGAGGTCTCTTGTGGAGAAAATCGTTCTGCGACAACCTTCTTAACAATTCTTTTCTCTCTCATTAGCCATTGCAACATGGACGCGGGTCGGTTCTAGAGGCAACCTACCCCATAAAGGCGCCAAAGCCAAGCTCGTCGGTGTCCTTTGGCAACAGTCTACGGAATATCCTTGACTGCATTGTCCGTGCCAACGCTGGAATGTTGGCAAAGATCACCATGACCGGAATGTATGATCTAG
Organism: Stachybotrys chlorohalonatus IBT 40285; assembly: GCA_000732775.1. Taxonomy (NCBI): domain Eukaryota; kingdom Fungi; phylum Ascomycota; class Sordariomycetes; order Hypocreales; family Stachybotryaceae; genus Stachybotrys; species Stachybotrys chlorohalonatus. The sequence goes on along the minus strand of KL660354.1, from coordinate 61,923 downwards.
TGATCTTGATGTAGTCATGGAGATCTTCGTCCTTCTCGAGGTACCCAAAGGCACGGCTGAACGCTAGGTCACTGATCACGTCCAGAGCAAAGTACTGCATCTTCTGTGCGAAGTCCATGGGCCGGTAATCTTGACTTGTTGAGATGTACTTTGTTTCGATCAACCGAATAAGTTTCGCCACATGGAGATCCATGGTGGTCTCAATGGACTCGTTTTCTTTGCCAGAATACTATAAGTGGGCAGGAAGAGTCAGCAGGTGAGCGCTTCGAATTTTGGCGTGACATTACCCCCATAGACATTTTGTAGCGTAGAATTCCATGTGCAGCACCACGCATGGAGACGATGCTATCCCTTTCTCCATCAAAGCGCATCGAATCATACCCTACAAAGTTACTTGCGTCAGTATCGAGTGAATGAATGGGGATATTGTGACCACCACTCACATGGGCCTCTGTCATAGGCGGAGCGGACTGAGTTGATACGCCTTAGCACCTCAGGGTCACTGGTGACAACATCATTGGGGCCGACTCGAATAAGCGGTCCTGCCTTCGAATCAATAAGAAGAACCAACACCGCAAGAATGCGCAAGGCCTACCATATTTCTCATTGGCTGCCTTGAGTGAGCTCGGCTGCCAGCCCTTCATGGCCTCCCTTGCCATCCAATACTGGGAGAAAGCCGCCCAGAACGGGCCGGGTACATGGGAGAGACGGTACCATTGATTGAAAAGGTGCACCACATACGCGAGAGTCAAGCCAGTCAACAGAGCACCAGCTGCAGTTGCGGCAAGACCTACGACGTTCGCAGGGAGCCCGAGTGCTTCCATATTCGAGAACTGTGCGATCGCCATGGAATTACTGAAGAATCAAACAAAATACGCTCGAGAACAATGGGGAACGTGAGAGACTCGCCATAACTAAATAGTCTGTGGGGGTATCACGAACGACTGACGTGGTAACAGGGACGGAATGGGGCTTGAAGCGTCATATCAACGCGGTCTATATCATGATAACACGAGAGCTTAGTGGTTGGAGTAGGTGGGCGAACAATTTGCCAGCTTCATTTCGTTCATGCGAGATTGCGCAAAACCTCGATGGTGTTTCGGTGAATATTTACTTAGAAACTGGAATCGTGTCAACATTGCCGCTGTCGATGGGGTGCTCGGCGCTTGGCTTCAGCAGCCGAAGGCCGGATAGCGGTATGGCGTGTTGGAACGCCAAGGACAAAGGCGAGGCGAGCCGCACGGCAACGTCTTGTGCGTACGAATAGGCCTCTACCCTGCTTCCTACTGGCCTGAATGGTCCACAAAAGCGTCGTTTCCATGCGAGTTCGCACATGCAACATCACTGAAGTACTGGCAGACCTCATCAAGTCGACCCACTTCCTCGTCGGCGGTGTATACGTCGACATATCGCGAACGGAACGAGAGACGGAACGACTCCGGCGTCCCTCTATCGACCTCGCAATGTAAAATGCGGCGATCGTTCTGTCCTCGGAGCTAAACCATCAAGCCACTCGGTTTTATGAGATGTCAAGGCCTGTGGCTTGCATCATTGGCATGCAAGTCAAGAGCTTTGAGGACGATCAGCAGCTGTGCCGCTGATACGGGTGGAGTCCGCGGCACCTTGAACGGAACCTTGACAAGGCTTGACAGGGCGGGCCATCAGCCGCCAAGGGTCCGAGGGTTTTGTGCATGCGCGTGGGGTGATGCCCTCTTGCGCTGCATCAAGCATTCTTGGCAGTTTGCTTTAATGCAACGTCAATGGAAGGCGGAAGTTTCGGAATGGAAGAGGAGTCCGAGGCCTTCTCCATATAGGTGCATGCATTTTAGCATCATGAGTAACTAACTAAACATATCCAGTATGTTACTCAAAGGAAAGAAAAAAGAAAAAAGAAAAAAGAGAAACATTTTATGCATTTCAAAGAATACTTTATTTTGACTACAGACACGCCTTGGTTCCCAAAGCGGATGGGTCTCCCTGGCTCGAAGCCCACCCTGACTCGGCATTTAGCATGGCTTAACACCGCTTACAAACAAAGTGCCGAAGGCGTGCTGGCTTTGAACAGGACCATATCTACGACTTGACGAATCACGTGAGCACTCAGGGGCTTGTTGCTCACGCACCCGATGAGGACTTCATCTGGAAAGGTTTGAATTTATTTCCTTCGAGTGAGAGTCCGGGGTTGCCAAAGTGTGTGCTTTTCTTGACAGACGTCCGACGCCAGGACGATATGCAAAATGATGGTGAAGGTGGTGGCTGAAGTGAGATGCGAAAGCGGCGTGCGATACAATAAGAAGAATTGGGGCGAGAAAAGTGGTTGCAAACGAAAAAAAAGCAGTAGTGAGAGATGAGGGGAGAAATAGAATGAAAATGTCCGGAAATGTAGACCAGCGTGGTCAAGATGATCAAAGTACAGATGTTAAGAACAGCTATGGAAGTATTGGGCTAATATCTTTTACACGAACAATCCCCTCCCCGGTGAACCAATTTTACAAGACTTGAAGATGATGCATCAGTGATCTCACGTATGGCGAGGTCTCATCTGTTGAAGATCTCAAAAGAAACACGAGTGCTTAATCAATTTCTATTATAATCCAAATGCTCCATACACGATTTCATTCATAACATTTCAGATACAGGTGGTGCTTTAGTTGGCCGGACGGGTGATGATGTTAGCGTTGTAGTACCAAGGGGGTTGGTTGTCGAGAACAAGAGTGTCGAGACCAGTGAAGCCTGCCTTTAGCAGGCGGCTCTCCCATTCCTCGACAGATATGCGGGCGCCGTTGGGACGCGAGTCCTCAACGCCAATCCACCAGACGGGATGGAGAGCCTAGATGGTGTAAGTATTCATGCAGGTGTGATTTGCAACTCAGGTTTGCTTACCACGATGAAGTCAAGGTATCTTCCAGCTAATCCAGTGGGTCAGTCCCATACGGTCATCTCACCATGGCATCGGTCGACTTACGAGGGCACATTTCCTGCAAAAAGAGCACGCCATCAGGCTTCAGCAGGCTGCGAGTGTATTCGAGCGTCTCGGTAATGTTGGGGACAGCGTGAAGAACCTGAACAACAAAACATCAACTTTCAGCAATCTGTGACAAGCCTGTTGTTTGCGCCACTTACGTTGGAGGCAAGAATAAGATCATAAGTGCCATTCTCGAAGCCTTGCTCAGTGGGGTTCTTTCCGATATCAAGAGGACGGAAGTCGATGTTCTCGGTGGCGGCGAAGCGCTGCTCGGCAGTCTTGAGGAAGAAGGGGTTGATGTCGGTCCAGGTGTAGGTGCTGTAGCCCTTGCCGGACTCGGACTTGAAGCCGTTGATGGCACGGGTAGTGGTGCCGCCGAAGCCAGAGCCAATCTCAAGAACCTTGAGTTCGGGTCTGTTCTTGGAAAGAGCGGCGAAGAAAGGTCCCAGCTCGGTGCGGTCGTTGGCCCATTCGTGGAAGCGGGGCAGGAGAAAGTCAGGCAGCAACAGCTGGAGGAAGTCAACGCGGCCCTCGACGATGTCGACAATGTTGCTGGAGACGCGCCATGCGGCCTCGACGGCGGGGAAGAGAGGGGTCGTCTTGGTCTGCTCGCGGATCTCGGCAATGATCTCCTGGCGCTGCTCGCTGCTGAGGGCAACGAGCTCGTGCGAGTCCGGGACCAGCTTGAAGCCGGGCTTGCTGTACTGCTCGTAGTCGTCTGACAGGAGCTTGATGTACAGCTTGATGTGAGGGGGTACGTCGGTGACGGACTGGAGCTTGTCCAGGGCCTCGGAGGCGAGGAGGACGTAGGCCCGCTCGAGGAGCTGCTCGTCGTCTGTGGAGGTACGGGTGGGTTTGAGGAGCTCTTTGGCAACGACCTTGGAGCCGGAGGCGTCCCAAGGGACCTGAACAAGTTCGGTGGCTCTCTCGATGCTCATGATGGCGATATGGTTGCTTTTCGGAATGGTGTTGAGTTTGAAACGGAGGGCGTGGAATACAGTGGCTGGTAGTATAGTACAATCCAGGGAGACAGACGGTCGTCCGTGTTCTTTATATACTTATTGCACGCATGAGCGGCCCTCGTGGTATCAGCCTTACGGACCGGTTGTCATGGCCGAAATAGGGTACACGCCCGGGGATTCAGTCTAGTGAGCCCATCGAGATGCTTGCCACGGTAGGCACGTAGGAGTTAACAGCATCTCGGCCGGCTGGGCCTCATCTTCGGGGATAAAGGGGTAGAAGTTCGAAGGGTTCCAGAATGGAAGAGATACGATTTAGGGAAACCATGTTCGAGACCCTTGCATGCGAGGGGAGCGGCAGTGGTTAGTATCTTCTGGTGACAGGTGTGGCTGCGTGGGGGCTGAAACTTGGGGAACGACTCGTCCTTCGCGTCTATAGCATGACGACGGATGCAGGGCAGCATCAGTGGCAGCAGACCCGGGAAGTCGTTCATGACCCATGTGCAGAGATCGTTAAGCACCGCTGCGTGCATGCCGGCACCGCAACTAGCAAGAGATCGTGGCACAGTAGCGCAATGATCCTGGATTTTCGTATATTGCGAAGAGCTAGTCTAGGCACCCCATCGGACATAGGGTTTTCTAGATACGCTTTGTAGATTTATCAGTAAAGTACCGTTCTGCCTGTTGAGCATTGGCAGGGTACCCGGATAGGATTCCCTGGTGAGAGGTAGTGTCGCTCTTAGACAAACCTCGGGACAGCGGGCTTACGAGAGGGCTTGGCTGCTATTTTGCCCTATATCCGTGCCTTGTCCCCATCTATCCGCTTCCCTTCAAAACATCCTAGCTCCGGCACTAGATACAACGGCGTCGTACACAGAGCATCGGCTGGAGAACACGGGCGGTGGTCCTTTGGGGCACCGAACGCGTCAGTATAGGCATTGCTCCACAGACATTTGCAGGACGTCTGTGACTGCGAGGCCTGAGAATATCAAAGAGGTCTCGGTTGGTCGGCCGCTTCGGCACAAGGAATTTCAGATGATTGATTGGTTGAATGCCCATGTAATTTTGTCGTGACTGGGTTCTGTGTCGCGAGGGATGGATCGGTGGTGCGGGTACTGTACAAGAATGAGATCCGGCAGGGATGTTCCGGGCTACTTCCCTAGCGGCTCTTGGCTGCATGGGTCGGTCCTGCGGCTTATGTCATTTCGGCCGTAAGGTCGTCAAACGCATTCCGAGTCCCGTTGTCCAGGCGCATAGGGGGTGTGCGTCGTCCCCCCACCCCCCTGCTAGGACAGAGTAACTGTGTGTGTCGCGTTTCCGCGTCATCGCCATGGGCGTCAAGCAAGCATCGGAGCAAGCTCTGGGGGTGGTGGACAGTATCGCCGGGCCTTGCAGGAGACAGGAACCGCTTCGACCCTCGTTGATATGGACCTCCCGCACGAGGCAGGCATTGACATGGCCATCCCTGGGGCGAGAGAAGTCCGACACGGGGAGTAAATGCCGTGAGGCGCGGCAGATGGATTTTGGATTTGGAGATCGTCACGTTTTGTTTTCCGCTTCTGGATGGCAACATCGACGGCTGACTTTCAGGCGCTCGAGTTCAGGGTCCTAGTCGTGTTAAAAAGAGCTGGGTCATAATGAGTATATCTCGACGCCTCTAAGAACGTTGTTCGTGTGATACATGGACCTGGATTAATGGATATCTCAGGCACCGGGACGCATCGCAGATGGCGTAGGGTAGGTTAGTGCAATGCTCATCCTGTAGGCATGTTGAGTGAGTCTATGCCTAGTACGTAAGCGGGGCTTGGCACGGAACCAACCGTTTCGATTTGACTCGCAATAGCCCCGGATGGAATTATCCAATGGCCTGCCTGATGGATGGCAAATGGTTGGTTAACAGGCACATAGCTACGGAGTTGCAGAGTCATGCACCATCCCGTCGGCCGTATCTCCGACCCACCATTCCCGTACGGCTGGTCATCTGAGCCCCCTGGAGGCAGCGAAAAAAGGGGACGAGGGCTTCCGGAGGCCAGCACAGCGATGCATCTCCGACGCTAGCGAGCAACGGCTGCGCATTATCTCCGGAATTCGACTTGTATTAATAGGCGCTGGGGACGGTGCCTCATCAGTCATCTGCTCCAGCCAAGCAACCCACTCGCCCATCACTGCAAGCCTAGCATCTCTCGAATCGAACATTTGCTTGCGAAGAAACGCAGCATCAGTCGTTTAAAACAGCCGTTGAAAAAAAATAAAAAAAAATAAAAAAACACTCACCCAAACTCAAACCCCCCTCCCTCCCTTTCGCCAAGATGCGTCGCAGCAGCTTCATGCCCTACAAGGCTCCCCTCACTGAGGAGAACCTCCCTGACCAGAGCGGAAAGGTGCGTTTTGCTGACAGCCCCCCCCACCCGATACTCCACTTCTCACTTCTCTCACTCCTCCCGTCCCGTCCATCCCGTCCTTGTCCACCACCACCACCACAGCCGGCCCAGCCTTGACTTGCCTCGTCTTGGGCATGGCATTCATCAACTAAGCAGTAACCTTCTAACACCCAACGCCAGGTCTTCATCGTCACCGGCGGCAACAGCGGTGTCGGCAAGGAGCTCACCAACATCCTCTACCAGCGCAATGCCACCGTCTACATCGCGACCCGTGGCAAGGACCGCAGTCTCGAGGCCATTGCCGAGATCCAAAAGGCCCACCCCAAGTCCACCGGAAAGCTGCACTTCCTCAAGCTTGAGCTCGACGACCTGACCACCATCAAGGCTTCGGCCCACGAGTTCCTAGCCAAGGAGTCGCGTCTCGATGTCGTCTGGAATAACGCCGGCGTCATGACCCCGCCCCAGGGCTCCAAGACCAAGCAGGGCTACGAGCTGCAGCTCGGCACAAACACCCTTGGCCACTTCCTCTTCATCCACTTCCTCACCCCCCTGCTCAAGGAGACGGCCAAGGTGGCCCCCAAGGACAGCGTCCGCATCATCTGGGTCTCCTCCATGTCCATCGACTTTGCTCCCAAGCCCCTCATCGACTTTACCAACCTGGATTTCCACATCGATGAGGATGCCAACTCCAAGTACAACCGATCAAAGACTGGCAACCTGCTGCACGCCATCGAGTTCAGCCGACGACACCCCGACAGCGGCATCGTCAGCACGGTATGTATCCTTCACATTTCCCTTCTACATGACCCGCCAGCTAACCGGTGTTGCGTGCAGTCTCTCAACCCTGGTCTGCTCAAGACCAACCTGCAGCGCAACTTCACCTCCGGACAGCTCATCTTCATTGTAAGCGCTCATCCCTGCTCTGCAGCTTTCCACCAAATGCTAATCAGCACCTCCAGAAATTGATGGCACGCCCTGCCAAGTTTGGTGCTTACACTGAGCTGTACGCCGGCCTAGACTCTTCCATCACCCAGAAGGACAAGTGGAGTAAGCTGATCCCCCGATTCCGTTTCGTACAAACGCACCGCTGACATGTTACAGTCACTCCTTTCGGCCACAAGGAGGAGCCGCGCCCGGATGCCCTCGACCCCGAGCTGGGCCGCAAGTTCTGGGATTGGACCGAGGCAGAGCTTAAGCCTTACTACTAGACGACTTCCACCAGTTTCTTTGGCATACATATTATAGCGATGGGAATCTGTCCTTGTGCTGGTGAAGACCGGATTTCCTTTCAACACATAGACTGCATATTTCCTTAGATACCTAATCACGTACAAACAACATACGGTTTTGACACACCAGAACCTCCTTGCATCTTTGACTTGACCTAAATCCTGCCTAGTGTACTTCAACCTTGAGAACACGTAATGAACCCCAGCTGTCGGTATTTTAAAGCACATGCACGGGATTCGGGAAAATCTATGAACAGGACAGGGGTTAATAATGCCGAAAATATGCGTAGGGATGGAGCTGGCTGCACGCCAATCTCTCACGCCATGAAATTCCAAAACCAGGGCTGAATTTAATGCAGGGATTAGAGGTCTTGAACAGGGTGCATATCGGATTTAAATGTATTTGGGATTGCGTTCTTCAATTCATATGCTGACACCATTTCAATACCAAATCACGTCTATTCAACCTCCCCTCCATGTTATCTGGGTACAGATCTCGAGGGGCCGTGACGTGGGTAATATTCTATCAAAAGTACGAAATATCTACTGACGGGGAGCCGATCATGTACAGCACAGGTCTCCATTCCAGCCATCACTGGACAAGATTTTCTCCCACAACATGCTTCAAACCGCCATTGAGTCTACATTAAATCAGCTTCATGGCCATCGACCGATTTTCTGCGCTAGGTTGAACCAGAAGCAATCGGATTAATTAACATTATTTATAAGCCTTGTCTTAATCGTCTCAATGAGATCCAATCAACCCCCCCCCTCCCCCCCCCAAAAAAAAAAAAAACCAGAATTCCCCAGAGAACCAGACGTGAGGGCATTTTCTCCCATCCATTTAGCTCAATGCCAGGCGGTATCGTCCATCATTAATGTGCATGGGGGACACGCCGCGTTGTTTGCGCCTTTATTTCAACATATGTTCAATAAGTCATGCTGGCATAGTCTTCCGGACTTGGACTCATTGAAGAGAAATATCAAGATGAAGGCATATACGTATAGAATTTTGGGAGCGTGAGTGAAAATGGACAATAAACTTTCTAGTCTCTGAAATGCCATGCAATGACTGGGCTAGATTACAAAAAGAGAGAACCCAATTTTATCAAAATCAAAACACAATGCAATAACAAAAGAAAAAAGTGATAACCAAACATTTCCTATGCAGAAGAAGAGAAGAGAAGCAAAGCTCAACAGAAACAGGTCACATATGCACATCCTTCACTAAAGTCGTAAAGTAGTAAGAACGTCTTATGCGGTAGCGGTGCTGTTGCTGCACCTTTCGAAGACCACGTGGATGGTCTCGGCGACACTAGGAACACCGGCTTCGGAGACGGCGAAAAGGTAGTAGTAGCCGGGAAGCAGAACGCCGTAGTCATTGGGAAGGACAGCGGACACATTCTCGCCGTCGATGACGGCATCGTACAGAGGAATACGTCGCTGGTCAGTGTTGACAGAGTGAGTGGCGGTACCCATACGAATCAAGCTGAAGGTGGTGGCACCACCGGACACGGTGAAGCGGATGGTGCTGCCGGCCTCGACTCGGGTGGAGTGGACAGAGGTGATGACGGGGCGTTCGGCGCGAGAGCCATCCTCGTTGAATAGGTAAGGAGGGTAAAAGATCTGACCGTCGGGGTGGCTGTATTCCTGGTCGCCGCAGTCAATGATGATAGGAGAGTCCGGGCCGTAGGTAGCGCATCCACCACCGCCGGCGCTCAGGACCGAAGCGTCGGGCAGCAGGAGGGAGACGGAGTGGTAGTTTCGGGGAATGCCGGCCGGGGCCAATTGAGTCCACTCGTTCGTCTCAGGGTTGTAAAGCTCGGGTAGGTAGTTGGCCTCATCGTTGGTGAAGACGACTGCGTAGCGCTGGCCACCAGTGACGAGAACAGTGCCATCAGGAAGAACAACCACATTGGCAAAGGAGCGAGCGAAAGCCATGTCAGGGATACGCTCGACAACAGCAGGGACACCAGGCTCGCCGATGGTTGTGATGTGGGCATGGGCCTGGGCCGGGCTGCTGGTGTAGCTGGGAGAGCCGCCGGCACTGAAGATCTTACCCTTGACAGCATCGTAGAGAACAAAGACACCGCACATGGCGTGGTCCTCATCGCGGGTGGAGGAGAAACTAACGGCGCCAGTCCCGTTGGTCTGAAACCAATGCTGGTCCTTGCTGGGGCCGGCCTGGAAAACAGACTCGTTCTTCCAGGCAAAGAGCCAAGCGTGGTTGTCAGAGCGCCAGATACCATCGAAGTCGTCCGTCAGAATAGGGTTGACATCAGCGCCGGGAAGATCAGTCCACTCATTGGTGGCAGGGTCGTAGAGTTCTCCGTTCTTACCACCGAGGGGTCCGTAGAAAGAGCCGCCGAGGACAAAGACCTTGCCGGTCGAGGTGGTAGTAGAAGATTGGTAGCCACGCTCCTGCACCATCTTGGGACCCTCAACGAAAGTGTTGGTGAAAGGCTCATAGAAGGTGACGGCGTCAGCGTTGGATCCACCGTTGATGAGGATGCGGCCGTCCTCAAGCTGGCTGATGCCGGGACAGAACATGTCATGGTGGGTGTTTGCGACCTCGCGGTGAGAGATCTCGCCCGTGACAAAGTTGAAGTCGGCAAACTGAGTCTTGCCCTCGGTACCCCCGAAGGTGTCGTTGTGGTAGGCAGAGAAGAAGAGAATGCGCTCAGGCTGGGGCGAGGCCGGCACGACGTAGGCAGCGATAGGGACGACGGGGTAGCGGAAGAGATCGGTCCATTCGCCCTCGACGGAAGCGTCACGGACGATCTTGCGAGTAATGGAGGTGTAGCGATCGCCATCCCTCATGACCCAGAAAAGAGTCTGTTCCGGCTCCTGAGCCTTGACCGCACAAGTCAGGCTGACGCTGTCCCAGACGGCCTTGTCACAGGCCGCGTTCTCGGCGCAGATATCGGCGCAGTCGCCAGGGCTTGCCACGTTGCGAGTGATGGCAGAGTCGGCACCCTCGTAGACGGCTCCCGGGCATCCCAGGTAGTCGGAGCGGATACCGTCTCCGGCACTGAGCACGGCCTCACCCTCGGGGCAACGAACTATGAAGGGGATTCGGCTGCCCACAACGGTGGTGTCATCACGAACGACGTTGGTGTGGGCGATGACGCGAGAGTAGGCAGGTGTGAAGGCTGCGGCGGCCAGAACCGCGGCCGGAGCAAGGAGTTGAACCATTTTGAAGGGGCGTGGTTCCAAAAAAAATAAAATAAAGGGAAGGGTGTAGATTGGAACAGGGTTATGTGCAGAAGAAATGGGATAAGTCGATATGTATCAGGGAAGAAGAAAAGATAAAGAGATGATTGGAATGAAGAGAGGATGATAGGAGGAGATGAAGAGAGGAGGAGATGAGGCGGTGATGAGATGAAGAGAATAACAAACCACGGACCGTCAAAGGGATCATATATATAGTTTTGGAAGGCAACTCTTGGGATCGGTGTTTGGAGGAGAGCCTGGCGTCCCTGGTCAGATCATAGCAATTTCCACCGCATAGTCCGACTTTGATCAGAACTCGCGTGTTCGTTCCTAGCTTGAGTCTTGGCTCAGCCCGCAAAGCCACACCTTGGACCAGTACAGAAAACAACGGGACGAGACCCCTGCTAGCCAACAGCCCCAGTGCCACGAGTCGCGCAGCTTTCCATCTTGTGCCTGGCTGCTTAATTCCCGGGAGGTGCTGCGTGGATGAACCGAGGGCCCGGTTGGGGTGGATCGGCGCAACATGGTCGCCTGTCAAGTGCAGGTTGCATAGCCCTAGCGCGGCTAGAGGTTGGGGGAGTGCAGCAACGCGCTGCGGGGGAGGGTGGGCACATGGCCGGCGAATTTCCGGCTCTCGTGGCCCGGCCTCACGGCTGGGTTCGGAGGCCCTCCTGGGTGATGGGTGGGCTGTGACAGATGGGGCTAGCAAGGGCGTCGGCAGCCTGCTGCCGCATCGGCCGGTCGGAGCTGAGAGGGAGGACACTATATCCGACAAGACGGAAATAGGGCGTGGGCGTCCTGATGCGATTCTGGAATCCCAAGGCTTTGCTTCGGCCAGAAAGTCGAGGCAAGCGTCGACCGTTCCCCATAGCCCTAGAGCTGAAGTGGACCTGCTGTAGGTCCCAATGCGACTGTGAAGCTGGGCCATGACGTGTGGTTCGCATATGCACAGGAAGAGATCCCGGGCCCCACGTGCTCTGCTGGAGTTGAGTGCTACGCTGCTAGGAGAGTTTGACTCTGGGTGTCTGCGGTGGAATACGGGGGTGGCTTGCAGAGTGTTTTGGAGCATCATGCCACGTAAAGAATAATCAACTAAAGGGCAATCAAGAAGAAGAGAATCGTGTCCAACGGCTTTGCAGAATAGGCTATGCATAATGATGTATCGCCGAACGGATCGTCCTGTTGGGGGCGGAGGATCTCACGGGAAGGGAAGGGGCAGGCAATCGCTGATCCTCGACAACGGCTTGGTACGCCCGCTTACTTAACAGCGCATCGTGATTTGCACATAGAGGACTACATCCCACCTGACGCAGCCCCCTGCAGCCAGCCCGCTTTAGTTCAGTGGCTAGGGCTGAGAAGAGGCGCCTGGTGGAGGCTTGGATGCAGATGGACCTTTGTACAGTACAAGACGGACCAGGAACAACCCTGTCATCTGGAAGCAGAAGGTGCAGGCAACATACCGGCATCCGGCGGATCTTCATACGTATGCCGTTGTTCCGCGTGTCCAGCACCGTTTGCACGTGTTCGGGACCGAGACCCCAGGAGCCAAGCAGCCAAGATTCTCATGGCGCAGATTACGTCCACACCATCTGATGCTAAGAGTGCGGCTAGAGGATAGTCTCGAGACTCCGGCCTTTGGGCTCTCGGACTATCTGTTATCATTCAAAGATCGACAGGACGGCTTAAGTGAATGATTTTAGCTGCGGGTAAAGGTGGAACGACGATGCTGGTCACTAAATGTTCATAATTTGGGGGACCGGACTCGCAAGGACCTAGGAGTAGCTCAAAAGCACATCAACAGGTCGCGACGACCGTCAAGACCAGCCCATATGACACAGCACCCAGCCAGAACAACCACTTCAGGCTCACGGTGGCGAAAACTTGGATGGAATTAACATGGCACCCATCCTCTGCTTCGTCCGAGCCAAGAGCGAGGCAGAACATAATAAGAATATGTGGCACGGCACTGTAGCATGCTTCGCGCACAATACAGGTTTGCGTATTACGGAAGCTAGGTGGCCATACTGTTAAAACAGCGGACCTGCGCCAATGCGGAAGGATTCAACGCGGGCGACATTACCAAGCCAGGGCCGAAGACCGCGTCACGGCCCCTTGATTTGTGGTAATGAGTTGCCGCTGCCCACATGCGCATCCAACTGAAAACTCCACAATCCACAGCGTCTGTCTGCATCGGAAATGTCTGTCATGTTGCGGACGGGTAACGTATCGGATTTGCGCAACTCGGATTTAACTGCTGCTAAGATGGCTAGCAACCATAATCCCGTCCCGGGGGCTTGCCTCGGCGCTTTAAGCATGAGCAGGGGGGTCACTAAACGACAAACCCGCCTGTGGCCCCTTGTCGGATATCTGTACGATAGTATACTAGAGAGACTGGCTAATCACGTAATACTCGAACGGTGCACATAGGTTTATTCTCGTTTTCACCTGGCTGAGCCATTGTCAGAGCTTGTGCCTTCTGCTGTTATGGCTTGGACGAGGGATTGGTTGCGAGTCAGCGCGTGTTCAAAGGCAAGTCCGGCAATCACGATCATGTCGTGGAAGTAAGTGTGTCAATCAGGGGTCACAACGACAGGCATGTTTCCGTTTTACTTCTCCTTCAAGTGTCGATCGGCACGGCCAAGACAATCCAACACTTCCATCGGATTTATCTTCACGCATTAGACAAGCAACCGGCGGGGTTTGCAGCTTGTTCTGCGTCGTCGGACCATTCCTTAGAGCTAGTCGAAATAGAGTAGTCATTTGTCAAGCCCCTCAACGCAACGCCCCCAATAGGGCAAATGCTGATACAGCGCTAACCACTAGAGGTAGTATATACCTAAACGAACCATCCTCCCTGACAATCTCCTAGTACAGACTGAGAAAGTGGATGATACCCTCATTTCCCAGAACATATTGCCAGGGTCGTATTACTAAGTATTACTGCATATAGCGAAACAGCATAGTCTTGTCTCCTCGTTCCCAATACTGGCAGCCGCCGCGTAGCTATCCGCCGAAGCCATTGCCAGGGATTTGATTGGAACAACGCTGCGGTTGGTGCCTCTCTAAGCGGCCTTGAGACGACTGTTTCTCTCATCATTCTCGCGTGATGATGGCGGGAGGTGTGAGGCTCGCCCCTAAAGCAGGCCCCGACCCGTGTAAGCCTATCCGCGGCGGTCAGTGTCAAGACTACACTGTCAGTGTGGGGTGGGGATGGGACAGCAACTCTTGAAGTGAGAAAGCGATATGGGCTGACGCGTATCCATATACTTTGCTCTACATATAAAGCCATATCTTCTTTGTCGCTTACCGGCATCTTCTGTTCAGTGGCTCATCAACACAGTCAAACACGCAACTCTCACCCCCTTCACCTGTGCATAGTCAATTGCCTTCACCATGGGTCTCTTCCGAAACGTCGTCGCCTTGGGCCTTTTAACTTCCCAGGTCTCCGCCGTGTGCGATGCCACCTTCCGCGCCGCCCTTACTGCCGCCGAGAACAACTGGTCCGCGGATACCACCATCAGCTTCCCCGATGACGAGGACGCATTCCTCGCTGCCACAAGGCGTTGGAGCCCCTACAAGCCCCCTACCTTCTCGGCTGCCGTGACCGTCGCCAATGAGAATGATATCGCCACCGCTGTAAGCGATAATCAACAGCATCAAACCCGTAACTTTGGGACTAACATGAGCTAGGTCAAACTGGCTCGCGCCCACGACATTCCCTTCTTGGCCACCGGTGGCCGCCACGGATACGGCAGCACGATGGGCGAGCTCGAACTCGGTCTCTCCATTGACCTGAGCCAGCTTACCTCCGCTGTCGTCGACAAGGAAGCGGCTACGCTTACCGTTGGTGGCGGTGCCCGTGCCCACCACATCCTTAAGCCTGTCAACGAAGCTGGCTTCGAAATGCGTACGTGCTTCACAAAGATAACCCCAAAACAAGGGACATTGCTGACACAAAGCAGAGGTTGGGGGCTGCTCGTGCCCTGGTCTGGTTGGTGTTACTATCGGTGCTGGTGCCAACCACTGGCAAGGTGTCCACGGTCTTGTCCTCGATGCTCTCCTCCACGTCCGTCTTATCACGGCCGAGGGTGAAATCGTCGAGGCTTCCAAGGACATCAATCCTGATCTCTTCTGGGCTATCCGCGGTGCGGGCGCCAACTTTGGTATCATCGCCGAGGCTACCTATCAGCTGTCCCCCCAGACCAATAACGACGAGATTCTCATCGTTGACATTGCTTACCCCGCCTCGACCAACGTCTCATACTACAACGCCATCGAGAAGCTCATCGCCAACCAGCCCCCCAACCTGTCCCACGTTTCCGTCACCCTCTGGAACTTCACCTTCAGCGCCGTGAGTATACATTTCACCTCACTCCGTAGGAATCTTTACTGATTTTGTTTCAGCCCATTGTTGTTGGCAACTTCCTCTACTTTGGTCCCAAGGAGGAGGGTATGGCACTTCTCCAGCCTTTCTACGACCTGGACCCCTTCTTCTCCGCCGAGAGTGTTGTGTCTTGGGCCAAGGTCTATGATACTGCTCTGCTCGGCTCCGACGCCATGAACTGCCTGCCCGGCCTTGTTCACAGCCCTTACGGCTCAGTCATGAAGAACATCTCTGTCCCTACCATGATTCGCAGCTTCGAAAGAATGGCCAAGTTCTACACGGATTACCCTGCCGGCCGCATGACTTCGGCCACTTACCAGCGTGCTGGTAACGAAGCCACTCTTGCTATTCCAGAAGAATCTACTGCCTACCCTTGGAGAGACGCCGAGGCTTACCAGTAAGAGAATCCCAATTTCTTTCAAACCACAATTCATACTAATCATCACCCCAGATACGTTCTCCTCACTTTCCCTCCCGGCGACACTGTCACCGAGGCTGCTGCCCACCAGCTCGGTCGCGAGATTCGTGACGATTACGCTGCCACCTCCGGCTACGGCGGCCTTGCCGTGTACGTCAACACCGCCCAGGGCGATGAGACTCTTGAGCAGAGATATGGTGCTCACAAGCTGCCCCGTCTCGCGAGCCTGAAGGCTGAGTGGGACCCCGACAACGTCTTCCGCTTCCACCACGCCCTGCCCACCAGCTACCCCGCGGCAGCCATCCCGGCGCATCAGGATGATCTGTAAATGAAAAATGAAAACAAAACGCAATAACGAAACAGCATTTCCAGGTCCCGCATGGTTTGGATCACTGCATGGCTACGGGCCCTTGGGAAATTTGATAAAGGAGGGTTTGCATTGTATTTTAAGATATTACCAGCCTGAGTAATGAAGATGATGAACTTTTTTTTTTTTAAAAAAAAAAATTTGTGCCGTGATGCATTTCAAGAGATTGCCATTCCAAAGAGTTTCGCTGAGAAAGGTCTTGAAAATGCAGTAGGCTTCTCTGAGGCCGTAGCGATGCATGGCCACGTCTATAACTACATGTCAGCAACTATCTATAATCATCTGTCGTTGTATTCCGCTCTAGATACCATGAGAAACTCATTCCACTTCCTGCGTGAGCAGACCGCAAATTGCGTGGCTAGGCAGAGGATACCTACGTAAGTGACTGGATAGGCTGCATAATAGCAGAGGAGAGGACGTAAGAATTCCCAGGTTATTATCGTATGCAGCTAATACTCAAGCAACAAAAAGTTGAGTTTGATAGACAAAAAATTTGCATGTCTTTCTTTTGATCACAAGTGCCTATGTGATGAGATCAAGGCGGTACTGCATTTCATAGTGAGAATGAAATCACCAGAATCGAACATAGACAAAAAGAGTTCTTCTTTGTGTTCTTCATTGCCCCTGGTTCAAGACACTTAACCAATCAATTAATACATCTCGATATTGATGAGGACATGTAGTTCCAATCAATTAATATACCAAAATAAGTGAACAGTTCCTTCGCGTTCTAAACCATGGATATCTCTCGTTATGCAGTATATATGACCATTATATATACATCATGAACTGATAAAGTAGGAAATGTGTGCCGCAACCGTCTGTATTACTCGTCTTGGGACTGGTAAGGCTGGTAGCTGGCCATAAGCTGGATGCGGTTAGTAATTTCCGTCTCGCTGAATGGACCCGACGCAGTGCGCAGCTGGTTTCGTTCGAAGGGTTTGGCTCTCCAAAGCTCTTCCATGGGGTCGATAAAGCTGGTGGAGTTATAACCGAAATCGTCTAAAACAGTCGTGTTGAAAGAAGCCATCATATCGTTGTCCTCGTGAATCAGATTGTGGCAGTGAAACATGTACACGCCAGGGTACTGTTTTGCCGTGTGTCAGAAATGGAAGAGTGCGAATGGATGGGTATAAAGACTCACAGGGGCGAAATGAGCCTCCACGACAACAGCTTCGCGGCGTCCGAGCCAAACGACATCTTTGAGTCCGCGTGACTCATATGGTAGGACTTGACGGCCACCACCGCGTGCGATAATTCTAAAGTCGACGAGATGAATGTGTACCGGGTGAGTCCATCCCCCACTAAGGTTCTGGAGCTGCCACCTTTGAACAGTACCACGAGGGACATTGGCCAGCAGACGGTTGGCCACATCCGAGAAGGCGACGCCGTTGATAGTCCAGACTCCCGCGGTTTGTTCGAATCGGAAGATGTGATCTACAGCCGAGGCGGAAGTCGGGAATGGAACCGTGCGCAAAACAGCTGGAACCACCGAGGTGTCTGGGTTTTGCAGAGGCGCACCTGAAACCCTAAATTGCAATACCTTGTCCGTGTTGTCGTAGTCAGTATCGACGCCAATGGCGTTGACCTGACGACCGACGTTGCGCAGCTCAATGTTCTGGCCGGCGTAGGGGGAAAAGTCGAAGACGACGTCATATCTCTCACCGTTGGAAATGTACTGGCTGTGGTGTTAGAATTTCCTCATGGCGTGTTGCCGTCCAAGTAACGTACCATCATAGATGTTCGGGCAGGACCGCTAAGCAGTCCGGAGTCTGAAGCAACAACGTCAAAGGGAATCTGGGTAGTCAGGGCAGTGCTCCTTGCAAAGAAGAGGCCAAAAGAGCGAGAAACAGCGGCATCGAGGATTCGGAAGCGGTACTTGCGAGGCTCAACATTGAAGAATGGCCACTCTTGACCGTTCTGTGAAGGATTAGGGTTCGAGTCAAGTATTTAAATTGTTGCAAGAGAAAACTTACCACTTCAATGACATCTCCAAACAGATGATCAGTAACACCGTTAGTAGAAAAAAGCGTCCCGTCGGCATTGTATTGCTTGGTGGTTAGAATCAGGGGAATATCGTAGGTTCCATAGCCGCTGGGCAAGTTGAGGGCATCCTCGGCCTCATCGTGAAGGATATACATTCCAGCCTGCCCAGTATAAACTGATTCGGCAGTCTTTTCAATGTTAGTGTGGGATAAAGAGTTGTGGGTCACATGACAAACCGAGTGCATGGCGTGGTCGTGATACCAAAGAGTACGAGCGGACTGGGAGTTGGGATAGTAGTAATCTTTGAATTCTCCAGGATTGGTCATGTCTTCGGCCCATCCATCGAATGCAGCTCGAGACGGAGATCCGTGCAGGTGGACAGAGTTTGGGACGGTTGCGTTGTTGATGAAGCGAACCACGGTTTCTGTGCCACGAGGGACGATGAAGGTTGGGCCCGGAGACATGCCATCATAGCCAACAAGAGAGGTATTGGTGCTCCCAGTACCATAGACGGCTTTTGAGAAAGGGCTAATCTCAACTTCGTAATAGAGAATATCTTGACCAGTGGCGGGGTTTGTAATGGCGCTATCAAAATTAGCAGGGGAATTCAGCTTTGCTTGCTCGGAATGCTCACTATTTGGGCTGCTTAACCGGGGGAATTGGCAAGGATTTGTTGTAAATTGGGAGCAAAGGACTCAGAGATAGTCTTTTGTGCAGCGCTCGAAGCTCGTGGTCTCTTGCTGCGTCGAAGGGATCGATAGGAGACGCCACAGCAGGGAGCCCGTTCAAGATAGCAAGGCCAGGGGCCAGCAGCCTAAGGGTGCTGAAGTGCATTATGAGCGGTAGGAAAGACGATGATGGAAGATGTTCACGGTGGGTAGCGAAGAGTGCACTTGTAGGAGAAGCTCACTGGTATTTGAACTTGAACTGATGATGTAGTAGGAAGGGGCTGAAACAAACGAGGGTGAGCAGCCACCTTTAAATGTAGTGAGGTTTCGGTGAACTGATAGTTAATGTCTTGGTATAGAATATGCTAGAGGGAAAACTTTGTACGGCGATAACCAAGCCCCGTTATTGTCGGGGCAAGAACTTGAATAGCCAAGAATTGGCGAAACTAGTTTTGCAAAACAGAACTATCATGTCGTACCATAGGGCTGGTCCTCCCTAAGCCGTGCCGTTGACCTTCATCCTTACTAGTCGACGACTTAGTTCTAGAAATCGACCTAGGAAAGACGATCGACGCATGGCACAAGACTGAATTCCTCCGATGGACAAAAGTGCATGGTGCTTGACATGAACGATGGGGAAGTGCGAGTATCATGCAGGCCCCAAGACGCGGGCTGGTCCACATGCCTACAGAATTTCCAAGAAATGTGGAAGCCAGATTTCGGTAGATTAAGGCTATCCCGATTCTCCGTCGTTCTCAAACAGCTTCTTGGAGCCACGTTTCGGGCAAATTCAGCTCGGTTTATATCTGCATTTGGCTGCTTAAGCAGAGGCGACCGATTGTTAAGCGGGCCTGCGTCATGAAAACGACTGGTTGTCCGACATGGGAGTGGAGTTTAAATCCGAAAGAGGATGCTATGTCCTGTCTGTTAGCTGGGCGTCGCCGCTGGTCTATGAGGACCGTCATACGAGGAACAGCACTACGAGTAGAACGGGGTGGAAAAAGCGCAAGCCCCGGGGCAGATGATTAGCTGAAAAGTACCAACGGCCTGGCTGACCCCTGCAAAGTACTGTACCTGCAGGGGTGCCACGGATTGAATGCAGGCCTTGTGCGAGGGGCGGCACGGGGGAAGCATGGGGCTGCGCCCTGCTAGCATCGAGGCCCCCTCGCTCCTTGCAGGGTTCTTCGTCCTTTCGATAAATCCGTGGTCCACATGGACAGGTAAATCCGATGACGTGGGGAGAGTCCTCGGTCAGGCTTGTCGATTGGATGGGCGTTAAGCCACTGCATCTCGAGATACCTGTCAGGAGTGCTGGGCGGCTGGGCGGCACATGATGTGCAATTTCCCGTTAAGGAATTCACCGGCCGGCCTGAATACCAGGCAGTCCACGCTTGGGCTCGTTCTTCAGGTCCTGGTCGAGGGGACGCCATGCTCGACTTGCTTGGCAAGACTGTCAGCGACATCTTTTTCTCATCTGTCGACCTGGAAGCCTTCGCATGGCTGACAAAGGGAATGCAGATTGACTTGTCGACGGAGGAGCTCCCCTAGCATGCTATGGTTATGAATCTATGCTTATCAGTATTGTTAGTGCACATGAAGCCAGCGCGATGATACACGATGAGAGAAATTCGGACTTGTGACGAGCAGTGCCGTTAAGAATAGAATCATAATATTTCTGAACACGGATGTGATCCTTTATACACTTTAGCAAGAAGCCTGCGTCCAACTACTATCCGGTCTACGCAGGCATGCCAGCTGATGAGCTGACGTGTCTTCTGCAAAGCCCGGTACATCCACGCTGCGGTCACGGCCCTGACTACCCTCCGCCGTGCAAGGCCGCTTGTCCTTTCATGATAGAGTTTCATTTTGCACCGAGTAGTATGCATGTCCTTGATCACCGCCATAACGAGATGTGCAACTTTGCAAGGACCACGGTGGGCCGCGCGGCATCAAGGGCGAGTGGCTAAGACCCCTGATACCTTAACAGACGCTTCAGCCGGATGGTATTTACGAGGATTGGAAATAAACTGCCGCTTTCTTGAGCGCTGAGAGATGCACGGTCACGCCGTCTCGGCCCGATGCATCAAGGTGGAGTTCGTGATGTGCCTGCATCTGCATTCCCAGGTTTCGGCTTAGCATATCTGGCATGGAATGTTCAGTTGTGGTTATCACGCAATCTGCCAAAGCAGGCAGCCATTGCGCCAAAGGAAGGGAGGGGATGGGGTTCCCCTTTCTGTGTTCGGTGCGCGTTTTTGCCATGAATACATTATTGTTCAGATCGGTTCATTGCTGTGTAAGAATGAGCGCCTAGGTGTTCAAAGTATCTGATTACATTATTGCATTGCAATCACAATGTTGCCATGACGGAATTCCACCAGGTATTCAGCCATGGATTTCAGGCTTAGTACATGTGGATTGTCTGGCTCTTTGTACTGGTATATGCGTTCTGGAACCCATGTGAATTTAA
The DNA here is from genome assembly GCA_000732775.1 of Stachybotrys chlorohalonatus IBT 40285. Taxonomy (NCBI): domain Eukaryota; kingdom Fungi; phylum Ascomycota; class Sordariomycetes; order Hypocreales; family Stachybotryaceae; genus Stachybotrys; species Stachybotrys chlorohalonatus. The sequence goes on along the minus strand of KL660354.1, from coordinate 40,886 downwards.
CACTTATTGAGGAGAAAGTGGAAGGGAAAGGGTGGGAGGCGTAGAAGTATGAAAGAAGTACTGACTGTTAAAACTCTCCTCTTTGTATGGTAATGTCGACGAAAGAAAAAAATCGAAGTCCATATGGTTGTCTTGACCCAGTCAAGTGTCAGATTGGGTATCTGCATGAAGGTAAGATATATGCTAAAGGCCTTCCGTTATGTTCAGTTGTATTCAGTCCATAGTAGCACAGCAGGAACAATCAGCCGCCCACTATGATAGTCAAGATACGCCTCTTTGCCGGAGATGGCCACATGTCAAACCCGCCAAGGATGTCAATTGGACAACTGAGCAAGACCGCTCAAACAATCTGGTTCGATGAAATCAAAGTCCGCTAGGATACATGGAACTTCACAAAGGATGATAGTCATATGTGTCGTCGGTCGTTTCATCTGCGTGCTTCAGTCTGTTCAGGCGTCTCCCACCGTGGTGACCTTCGTCCCGTTGAACCCCCCCGTAATTGGTTGAAGTTGAGATCGGGTTCGAAGAAGAAGTAAGACCAAGGCCGTCAGGCAGCAACGCCCTCGTCACTACAGCGCGCAATTAATAACAATCAACTTCGAATAGGTGCGGGCGGCAGCGCGACTGCTTCCACGCTCAACTACGTTCCATCTAGAAGCCGCCATGCTGACGCCGGAATTTGCCAACATCTTAACTCACTTCTACCCTGTTGGCAACACTCCTGCTATCTGCCTGACGCAGGGTCTACCTCCAGAGTCTCAAGCTACTGTCTTGCTGCTTGGCTGCGGAGATGTTCGCAATGCCCTCTTCACAGCTCACGCTGATGATTAGGCCGTGATAGCACCGTGATGCGAGCTATCCTGCTAATCTGGATCAGATCGTCGAATAGACGTCACTTGCTGTGATGTCGAGCGGGCAGTCTTGGGTATACTTCTTCTTCACACCTCACTCGCTGGCAGCCACCGCTGACTCGAAGTGCTAGCCCGCAATATCGTTCTCCTAGCACTCCTCCTCGATGACGCGGATGGCCTTAAGAATGACGATTATTGGAACATCTACTATCATCTCTATCTCGATTAAGGCTGTCTGGATCCCGTCCATGTGCAGGCCGATATTTTATACCAGCTGTCGACATCCTTGGGAGCTTGGCATAAGTCGAGACATGGCAGCTGCATTAGATTCTGCGACCATGGGACCTTGTTGAAGGTCAGGGAAGTCTGGAAATTTTATTCTGCGGGAGCACAAGAAAGCATGGTCGAAGCCAGGCTCAGATCTGGTGTGGAGAGAGCCAGGAGGCAAAGACGAAGCAGTCTGGACCAAGGCATCACAATTTCGGTCTCCGATCTATTGCTCCGGTCTTCGCTACTGATGCCATGGGCGAACTGGACGAGCTGCACGAGCATTTCTGGCATTATGGGAACACCGACGTCGGAGCCGAGGCCGTCTCAGAGGTATCGAATGCTAATCCTCTGTTTGCTACGGCGGATGGAAGCGGTACACTCCACTTCTGCATCCAGATCCGACGGCTTGCTTGTACACGGAGACGTTGCTCAAGCGAGCACAGACGTATCGGGGACTATCTAATGACCTCCTCTATGGCCATCTTCCGACCGTGGCAATGCTTCTCGGTCTATTCCCGATCGAGTTCTGGACGAACTCTAGCCCACTTTCCACCGGGAACGAAACTATTCTCGACTTTGCGGCCTATCTGGGTCCCCAAAATCACACAGGCCAGGTGTTTGTGCGAATGACATAGAAATGGCCCATCAGGTAGACAGCATTGCAAGCGCACATGCAGCCGATTCGCTTCAGTACCAAAGACCTCGTTCAAGCTCTGTATAGCATCTATCTGAAAATGTTCGACGGGGAGAGCCTGTCAAAGCTCTTCTCATCCTTCGATCTCCACAACGCGCAAAGACTTTCTCTCCCATAATATCATCGTGGCGGTTATGTATCATTGCTTCGCCTTGTTCGAGGCCGTGTCGCTGTTGACTGGGATAAAACAATGGACGCTCTCCTAGCCCTGATCGAGGGCAACAGTAGCCTCTTAATGGGAAGGAATTATAGTCAGGAGCTATATCTGCAAGTGCATCTCCTCGGCGTGAACTCAGTTGAGATGCTCCGAAGACGATACAACATCAACACGACGGCTTGTTCTCCGACAAGCGACCTGTGAGACTAGAGGGGTATGGAACCCGCGGTCTGCGTCACCTTGGTGGTGCCGAGAGCCTAGCCATATTCACCGACGATGACCCTACGGAAGTTCATACTCCTCATTTGCAGTGTTTGGTGCAGAGTTTATCGACACCCACACGCGGAGCTTGGCAGAATATCTTTGCGGCTGTTCAGATAGGATTTGGTCAGATATCAACCGCTGGCGCCAGGTACAGCGACGAGACATGGAGCATGTTTACATCAGCAAGAACATGCCGAACCTCGGAGGCCCTTTTCTCGTCCCAGGATTTACGGTTGAGGATATCGGCGACGCTGGTTTACCGAATCCTGGAGCCAAAACCGCCGTTACAGCAATTGTCGACGCAAAGTCGGGAAGGATTGCCTCGCTCAATAGTCGGCTGGATATCCAATCCGATGACTTGAAGTTAGCACTTAATCGCGGCTGTCAAGTCAGAGCGATCTGTCTCTCCCCTTGAAGCTTTAGCGTTGCGATTGACGCAGCCGAACATCTCAAACTCGACCTTCCCGCCCCAGTCTCCGGAGCCAAAGGCAAAACTCGGGTGGCCCGCAAGTCTTCTTACATTGAATTCATCGCGCCTGTCGATATAGATGCATTGAGGACATCTCTTAAGCTAATGTACCCGATGTTTCTGAACGGTCGTATTCCGGCGGTTTTGAATACCCCTCGCCTGAGCTTGCAGACTTTGCCCATACTCGATACCTCGCGACGCGAAGAAATGGGCTAGATCATTACACATGGCTCATTCATGTTCTCCTTGCATGAACGTTCCCTCCGAGGAATCCATAGGATTCCCAGCTTGGAAGGGGAGCGCGCACGTCTTGGCTTCATAAACTCGCTATTCTCGATGTTGTTGTGTTTGTAATGGCATCAGGTCAGACGGCCGCCGTCTGCTGACTTGCAGTCGATGTCGTAAGGCCAAGTATTGCTCGCAAGAATGCCAGCGCATAGACTGGAAGAAGCACAAATCTTAGTGCGTAGCCGCATCTAGTGGGGAAACCGACAAGAGAGGATGCTTTGGTGATTCTCAGCCACGGCGATGATAGCCTGATTCCTGTCCCAGCCATCTTTATGTTCGCCACAGGCATGTCTTTGATGATAATAATACATATCAGTGCTTGAAGCTCCTGAAACCATGATTTGTCGATGATGAGTCTCGACAGACACGTCCGTGGGAATCCAATCAGTTCATTGGGAATTGACAACTTGCAAGCGATAAATGGGGGCGTAACTGATTCTAGATCCTCTACCCTTGCCTTTAAGAGGCTTCGAAAATGGTCCAAACCCTATCATCATTACACTAATCGACAGCGGTTTTAGATGGCCCTCATCCACTAGAACCCAGCTATGTGTGCCTTCTGGAGGAAGTGAAGGAAGAAAAAGGGCTGATAAAGATCAAGAATGACACATGTAGGTACGTGGCTAATCTACACTGCCGCAGTACAGTCGATGGAAATTTTGTTGCCAATCTTCTTGCCGAAGATGGATACTTTGGTCATTTGATATTTCACATGCTGAGTGGCCAAGAGGACCTAACTCATCGCTGTTAGGGTCCTCGATGATAGTGGCTATAGTATAGGATACTTGCTGCACTATTCCTTATTCTCTTTGCTGCGTCTGTGGCTTCTATTATGTAAATAGCATCGCTGATCGCTGACTTGACCATTTTCCAAGTGGAACAGGCTGATATTATGCGGGACCTCTCTAGACCTTGGCTGCCCTATCTTTATGGCTTCCAGTACGGTCGGAGTAGTCTTCATATCTCCTCACTGCGGGGAAATAATGAGCCGACACTCACGGTAGACGCACAAGTGGCATCCGAAGCCATATGAGTCAAAAACATGGGCACGTCGGCCGTTTCGGCAAAGCACTCAGCCAACAGAGACCGTCAACTCTTTGGAATAAACAGTTGAGTGGCCCGTATACACTATCAGGACCATTTTGCACGTTTCGAGCAAAAAGTGGATACTATGAGTTGACGATTCCTTGTCCACGAAAATCACAGGTATTCACATCCTACAGATTCCTTTCATATATTGGAATGTGAAGCATTAAAGCTTGAAACTCAATGCATATATGTACGTACCTAAACTATGAGAGGTTATTCTTCACTTGATTTATTAAATATGTATTTTGGGGATTTGATTAACCTAGAATATAAATTGCTAAGGAAAATACTAGGAAATCTATCTACTGACCTGATTGCACGCCAAGGGGACTGCGGGCAGCTCGTATAAAGCCCACCGTAGCTTTCGGTATCACCAGTCACCTTTGGTGTCATAAAGGGCTTATGGATCTTGCTGTTGAGGCGCGCTATGCCGGTGACTACAATATCTTGCTCGCGGAGAGCTTTGGCGTTGAGAAGAGATTATCAAGCAGAACCAATGGTTGGCAGTTGGCAGGGTTAATACTATTATACCACAGCCACTTAGTATCGAATGTTGCTAAGTGATTGGACTATCCTGTATCTCTGAACAGTCTTTTGGCGGTTGGGCCACCTTCTAACTAAACACAATATCCGCTACAACACGGCGTCTTGTTTACCAGGGGCAGCGATCAATTAACAAATCAGCAATTTTCCGGCTGACGAGAGGAACAGTCAACCATTTTTTGGCAGGTGTGATGAAATAGGATCGTTCTGATGCGACTCTTTCCTACTTGCAAAACGGAAGGTTGAATTGAACGAATAAATAATCAATTTTACTGCGGAGTCTTATTCATCGGTATCCAAGTGGTTCAACGTAACGACTGTCCAGTTGCCCCGAAAGCGTTGGAAACGTCCAAATCTCTTCATGTTCACTTAAGCACAGGTGCGCTTTCCAAAGTAAAATTTACTGCTGGCTCATGGATGAGTCTATTGATGTCACGATCAAAGTAAGCCATTGGGTCTTGGACAGAACTAAGCGAGGAGACCCAATTGAGAAGTAACTCTTTAGAATGATATAAAGGACACGTTCAAGGTTTTCAAATCAAGTTTTCTCAAAGGTGAATTTGCTGACATTCCGTTGTGACAAATGCTGGTGCTGTATTTTCAATGATTCCCCTCTATAACCGTCAAACTTTGATCCGAAACGAAAGAGTTTCAATTGCGAACTTCTGGTTACTGGGTAATTAGAGTGTCGTTGATATACGTGTACTCATAAGCGTTATAATGGTAAAGTCAGAGTTCGTGGGAGGACTGAACCTATAAACAATGGTGATGTGGGAGCCGTACGAGCCCTGAATTCCTGCTTTGTTTCATTTAACCACGTCCATGACTTTCAGAAACCTCATCCCAGATCAAATCGAAAGGCGATGGCTTGCAAGTCATTGCCAACGCAGCAGCCAAGCAGCACTGGGCTGTTCCTTTCAAAACGGCCAAGCGACTGTAGGGTTCACATGCAAGTCACATTACCCTTGAGACTTTTGTTCAGACAGTCCCATTAGAAGGAGTCCCTGGTTGAGAAGTGTCAATGTGGGGATGGCAGTGTTGAAATCATATCGAACATTCCGAACCCGGCCCCCCCCCCCCCGGCCCAACCAATCCCAAAATGAGATTAAACTCATACGCACAATCATATGATCACCCTACAGGAGAAAGAGTTTATTTGGCTGATGCATCACGCTGCTCTGGGAAATTTTATTTAAATCGATACCAAAATAGTCTGTAAGCAGAAATGGAGCTAAGCGCCTCTGCCCCCAAGGAGCTTGGATGTGTTTTTCCGCCGTCACCCTTCAACTTGACACACATGTCGTAAATATATTGCAGAACTCAGGCGCTGCTAGGTTCTTCGCATTAACCAGCCGACTCAAATCAACACGGATTGTAAGTCATTGACGAATGTAATGGCAACACTAGTGGTGATCTCTTTGGGTATTGGCATTTTCATTCCCCTTCCCCTCATTTCCCACCTCGTTCATTGAGACAGAAGGGGACATAATCAAGTATTAGTCAAGCGAGCGCCTGTCAGCGGACGGACGGACTAGCCTGCATATGTCATCACATAGGATTCGGGCTGAGGCCCAACATACAACTCCACCTGCACGTTTGCTGTGCTAATGCAAGAAGCAATCGCCAAACGTCGGTAGTTGCGCTACGGCGCTACAAAGCACTTTAGCAGATTCGATATCTAATGAAGGAGATAGTCCATCATCAAACTACCGTGCGGCAACATATCTAGAACACAAGCATTGACTTCGAAAGTGGGCCGAGGACGGCCGCGACACGAGGCGGAGGATTCAATTTCGCTAGCCGTTCGGGCTAGGAAATCGCAGCGGCAGATCCGTTTCCACTTTCCACCAGTCATAGACGTGAAGACAGTCGCAGAACCCTGCAAGCGGGTGCAATACCACCAATTCTATAGCCTGATCTAGAACTCTCATGTTTCACGGGGGCGGGGAAATTCTAACTCGGAAGAATTTATGCATCATGTCATAGGGCCGTTTAGAGGTTGGAAATTTCCGCTGCTTGCCCCTATGTTAAAGACGAAACGGAACATCCATGGCCGAAACTTATCACTTCCGCCAAAGCTTCCGCTCAGCCGACGAGTATGGGGTAAATTGGCGGGGAAAGGTAGGGTCTGGGTCGAGCAACGGTAGGGTATATAAGTAGTACTGGTCCATGAAACCCAAATCGTGAGAAGATCTCGTTAATCTGGAGTTAGTCCAACCAGAACATCAGACATCATGAAGCTTATCACGGCGCTTCTTTGCCTTGTTCCCAGCGTCCTGGCAGCCAGCAGGACCAGCCCACCCTCTGGCTGTGTCCACGTTGCCAAGTCTGGCGGATCCTTCACCAGCTTGCAAGCTGCCGTCAACTCTTTGTCCACAACAGCCACTGGAACCCAGTGCATCTTCGTCAACCAGGGTACATACACTGAACAGGTCCTCATCCCAAGCCGCTCCGCCCGATTGACCATTTACGGATACACCACCGACACGACATCCTACAGTCAAAACAGGGCTATTCTCACATTCAACAACAACGCCGCCAGTGCTGGCAACAACGACGCAAGCGCTACTTTGAGAGTCCGCTCCGCCAATGTGAAGGTGTACAACCTCAACGTGGTCAATACTTGTAAGTCTTCTTTGCCAAGACTCGAAGGCGTTTCAGCGCCTTTCGCAGCCCTAAACACGTCATGCATGGGTCATTTGTCTTGTGAAAGTCAACTAACATTACATCAGTTGGCCAAGGATCCCAAGCTCTTGCCCTGAGCGCACAGGCATCATCTGGTTACTACGGCTGCCAATTCTACGGTTTCCAGGACACCGTGCTTGCCAACGAGGGCCAAGAGTACTTCAGCAGATGTCTCATCACGGGCGCCACCGACTTCGTGTTCGGTCAGCGCGCTCAAGCTTGGTTTGAACAGGTGGACCTTCGAGTGCGCAACGGAGGCCAGTACATCACAGGTTAGCTCTCCCGTCCTTAAGCCGTTGTCGAACCTTGACTTACAAACTGCCAGCCAATGGCCGAGACTCCTCTTCCAACCCCTCGTACTATGTCTTCAACGGTGGTAGCATCGCCGCCGCGTCTGGAGAGTCTGTATCGAGCCGCTCTTATTACCTCGGACGACCATGGCGTGACTACTCGCGCGTTGTCTTCCAGCGCACTGCTATGAGCAACGTCATCCGCACCGAGGGCTGGCGGATTTGGAGCGATGGCCAATCAACCGCCAACATTTACTACGGCGAATACTCCAACTCTGGCGATGGCTCAACGGGTACCCGCGTTAGCTGGGCCAGGCGACTCAGTTCTGCAGTGAGTATCAGCACCGTCCTTGGCAGCAATTACGCCTCCCAGCCATGGTTCGACGCATCATATCCTTCTTAGATGTTTTGGATCACATGCATGGCGCTCCAGTGTGGTCGGGACTCGCTATAAGTGTTGACATATACTAAGCGTTTTTCATTCGTTGCATATATCAGCGTTCTCAATTCGAATATTTTCGTCCTGTGACAAAAGTGCAATAACTGGTATCTGGCCCTGGGGCTTCAAACTTCACGTGCTGAGTGGCTTTGGGGGCCACTTGTGCCTGGTGCAGAGTTGTGTACAGTAAGCTAATGGATCAAAATACCAGCCTATACCTCCGGCCTGTAGCCACAAACCTGGCCCAACCGCTTATAGCGAGTCACAGCAGCTATCTCGCAGGCCTATAAGCTCAGGGGCCCCATCACAGCTGCATGGCTTTAGAGCTCGTGGTGACCAGCGATACATTCAACAATGTCATATAGACTGACGGAACTCCTCAAAAGTAGAATTTTAACTTCTCCCAGGCTTGTTCGCTCATGAATTCGTGAACAATATATGGTACTGCCTGCATATGAACGCAAGATTCTGTACTGTGCCATCCAGAGGATTCGGAAGCAGAATCTCAATTGCATTCACCATATCCCGACGGTCGCAGCACACATCTTAGGGTGAACATTACTAGCCTGTGTAATTTGAATAGATTAAGATAGTATAATTATGTGTCTGCGCTATGGGCAATGCTCGCACAAAAGCTCAAAAACAGTCAAATTAATGTATCCTACAAATCTCCACCCTTCAAATGCTCGAGCCGTTGCATTGAAACACGGCGCTCTTGAATCGGCAGTATATTAAACCGTGATTTCGTCGTGTATCAATAGTCACATCAAGTTTGTGCTAACCGAGCATGATACCGTGGCTGCAATCTTTGCGCTGAATTGCGAACAGATTACAGGAATTGCAAAGCTGCGATGAGAAGACCACTGGTGAAAAGTAGGCCAGAAGTGACGCCCAGGGTATTGCCCTACATCTTGATCAGGTTTGTAATTTACTAGAATTGAACATCCAGTAGGCTTACCATGTTAGGTGCGACCTGTGTCGGTGTCGTTTGTGGAGGCAAGGTCGAGTTGGTCGTCGGCAGAGGCACAGGAGTGAAGGAGATGCCTGAGGTGGTAAAGGTTGAGGAGACGGCGGCCGAAGGCTCAGACGATGCAATTCCAGTGGACGAAATCTCAGAGGAGTCCTCTGATGTGGTGGGCTCAGCAGCAGAGGTCTCGGACGTTACGGCATTAGAGGTCGTTTCGGCAGCGGGCATCGTCTCGGTCATGGCAGTGCTAGTTGTAGGCTGTAGGTGATTCTGGTGAGTTGGAGATTCTTTATACATCTTGCACAGACGATGCGCGCTTGTGTTTGCAATTTGGCTTGAGAACGTACCTCGGGGCGAGGAGGAATGGAGATGGGGACACCAAGGTCTATAGATTGATCAGCCAGCGCGTCACTTCTCCGCCTAAGGGCATGACAAACCAGCGCAGAGAGTAACGCCAAACTCAACGGTAGCCTCAGACTCGTCGGCGCACTGTTCGTAGGCGCAATCGCTGAAGTAACCCTGGAGCTCCGGGATGGTACAGAAGCACAGATACATGTTATCCTCTGTGCAGTCCAGAGGCGGGTGCTCGGTGATGACGCTTTGGAAGCAGTTGACCTATGGTGAGAATACCGTTAGCATCTTGACCGCTCGGCAACGTGTCCGACCCATGAATGCCTTCAAACAGCCCGAATTGCACATGAATCCTGACTTACAGCACATAGCGACTGGCCCAAAGCAACAGAGCTCAGGGAGAGAATGCCGGCGGCGGCGAGCTGAATGGTAGTAATGGTCTTCATGGCGTCGTTTGAAGTATGGAACTCAGTAAGGTCGAAGACAAAAAACGAGAGACAGAAAGAGTGATGACGCCAGACAAGAGCAGAGCAAGACTGTGGCGGAGTAGAGACAATGGAGAGAGTCTGCTCGCTGCTGCAGGTACAGAGCCGACTTCTTGTAAGCCAAGGCAACACCGAAATCGGGCCTGGAGCCGCTCAACCAGATTCGGCGCATCCCCTTGGCTTGTTGGTGCCCAGCCAGATCAGACCCCTGGCAGGAACCGGTACGAGGTGGGGTGATGGGATGGAAAGGGAAAAGGCACGATGCACGCCGCCGGTCAGTCCACAGTTGTGGCGGTTTTGCAAGTAATTAGCGCACCTGCAGAGCTGAAGCAGTTAGTCTGATCAAAGTTATCAAACCATCAGATAATCGCAGAGACTATAGGATGCATCTCCACCATCCCCATCCGTAGACGCCCGTCCATCGATCCACCTTCCCCTCGGTCGACCCATGCACCCTCCTACCGAGCTTCCCAGAGCTCGTCTCGTGCCCGGTCAAACTCTGTCACACCCCTGACGCTGCTTCTAAGTAGTTGGTGGCACATCCAAACTGGATGCAAGATTTTATCAGATCCGGTCTCGGATATTGCTTGCATCGAATACGGCAGCGGTGCCGTGTCTTTCCTGCCAAGCGGTGGGATGACCTAGTGGCGAGAGCTTCCACTTCGGGAGGGTGGTGATGGGGCTGACACTGTGCGTGCGTCTGCATAATCTAGGCCGCCCGTGCGCATCTCTTCTTAGCTGATAAAATCCCTGATGGAAAGGTTTTTCTGTCAGGCGTGCATCTCCTAGCGAGGAGCTCTCCATGCCGGGAATGACTCCACGCCTACTTTGTAATCTCCCATCATCCAGCCAGCATCATTCTGCTAAGCCTGGCCATCATGAGAGATGTTTTCAATGTCATCGGAAATCATGAGCATGTCCTTGGTTAGATTACGTCTCCCCGTTAATGTTGTGTGAAGCTTTTGTCACAGTGCAGTAGGTCAAGGTAGAGATGCAATATTCTTCACATGCTAATATCCCACGAAAAGATTAAACTCGTTCCTAAGTACGTCTTGGTAAATTTTTCATTTGGCCTTGATGTAATAACGTCCTGTCGACGGTATCTACAGGTATGAGCCATCATTGGGGTGCTCTCTAAAGTAATACGAGCAGGCCTAGGCCCAGAGCAGCCAACCCAACAGCGCCGGCGGGTCCTACGGCGGAGGCAGCGTCAGGCTCGTCAGTAGGGCTTGGGGTACTCTCTGCTGTTGGTTCGGGAGTTGTCAACGCGGGAGTTTGCGATGCTCCCGAGGAAGATGTGACCGCTGTAGTTGGCGAGGGGGAGTCATCGACTGGGGGCGCAGTTGCGCCGTCGGTGACTGAGCTGCAGAAGCCAGCGGCGGCTGGGAGGACCTCGTCTGGTAAAGTGTTAGCTATTGTATCACGCATGATGTGGTCTGTTATGATGAGGCTGCTGGGCGCGTTCTTGTTGATGTATTCCACATAAGAGCACGGGGGCGGCGCTGTTCAGGAGCGTCAATCCAACCACCCGAGCGTGGCTGTACCGGGATAACGGCACGAAAGGTCAAAGAAGGAGCGACAATACCTCGCATGGCAGTGCTGGAACGGGGGAGAGTGCAGGATATATACTAAACATACCAAGGGATCTGGCGGCACCACACGCCAAAAGAACGCAGGCCTGGATGACGTCGTAAGTGTTGCGGTAGTTGTCAACCTCGCAGACACAATCGCCATCGTCAAGAGCACAATCAGTGGCCGACTGGATACCGTCTTCCAGGCACTCCACTGCACAGTCAGGCACGGCGTCTGACATGCGCTGGGCAGTAGCCAGGCCAGCGAAGCCAGCAACAATCAGTGGCGTAAATCGCATGTCTCCTTGATGCCTTCGGATGCTATATGAACAAGGCTTATTGATGATGATGATGAAGATGACGATAGTAAATATGCCAGAGAAGAGAGTCTTTCGCTGATCTGACATGAGCCTACACAAATCACGCGAGGGTCCGAGGACGGATGCACTGCAGGATATATCCCCGGCAGCCCATTTCTCCACCCTAGGTCAGCTGGCGCTGGTGGTCGACGGGGCGTGTACAGAAGCGTGAATAAAGAATGTCCTTGGATGGACGGTTTGCCAAGTCCGGTAAGCCAGGCCAACGAGGATGAAGGTCGCCAAGAGATGCAAGGACGCAGCAATCCGCATCCATAGTGAGCTAGTTTTGTTGACCCCTGACGATTTCTCGTATGAGCTGCACGCTCCCCACCCTGATCCGAAGCCAGCCGAATGTACCGGTACTGCAGACAAGCCACTGTGTTCCAGCGACCAAAGATTGGGCGCCATACCACCTTTCTTTAGGCACACTACTTGGTCTTGGTGCATCCATGGGTTTAGATTGGCGCGCTGTTTTTTTAGACACAGCCTGTAGATGCCTATGAGCGCGTCTCTATCTTCTACTCGTCTGCTAGAAACATCCTAAATAACATTTCCACGCGTCTGCTTGATTGTTTTGAGGTTGATGTCTCTCCACATTGCGACTGACGCCAATGCCCCAACAAGCAAGCACACGCTTGTTATCAGCATAATGCGCTGAGCATCTCCGTACGCCATGGCGATGGCCAGCCGCTCCTCAGTCCCCGGCCGATACGCGAGTTGCGAATAAATATTGTTATACACTAGCTCAACGTTGACCGTGTCCGGCACATATCGCTCGAGCGCCTGCCGAAAAGTACCCGTCCAAATGGCTGCGGAAACGGTTGAGCCCACAGCCGTGCCGATACTACCGAAAAGATCGAGTATGGCAATGATGACGGCGATGTATTGGTGATCTAGTGGCGCCATCATAGCCATCTCACCGCAAATCACAAGAGGTCCTCCAGCAAACGCCACGAAGATTTGCGTCATGACCACATACCCAATCTCCTGGTCGGGTTGTCGGAACTGGATCATCAGCCCGACCCCGAGCATCATGAGCGGGACGAGGAAGTACAGGGCAAAAGGCTTGAATCGACCGGTCCAGCGTATGAAGAGACCGATTACGAGCGCAAAAAAGCACGAGCCGGTGCGGTAGATGTTGCTGATGTAGGTAGACCTCTCGACACCTTGGTTCCACACGACCAATAGCATGGACGTAAAGTAGGAGCCCCAAACTGCCGAGTTGAAGAAGAGAAAAGTGAACATTAAGCCGCCAAAGAAGACAGTCCGGTTCATGAGCAGTTCGTACGGAATGAATGTTTTTGGGGCGATGAATTTCTCATAGGCCACAAAGCCTATGATCAGCAGACCGCCAATCACGGTCATGGATATGATCATGGGGCTAGCCCAGCCTTCTGGTTGACGAGAATAGATGTTCATAGGCAGGAGGAACAGGGTCATGCCGGCGGCGAGGATTATAATGCCAGGAAGATCAACCTCAATCATGTATCGCCATATCGACCTGGGCGACAAGTCTCGAACTGACCAGGTGCTCTCCAAGAGGCCCATCTGCTTAGCCTTGCGCTGGTTCCAGAAGAATATAATGCAAAGGGGCAATACGACAGCAGGGGTGACGATCGCCCAGATCCCAAACCCCCAAGGCCACCCTGGACCAAGTAAGACTTCGTTCGAAATCGGTCCTCCGGCCCAGGTTGCGAAGATGAATGGTGAGGTGGCAAAGGAGAGCATGAGGGAACGATTCTTAAGGGAGGTGGTGTCGGAGATGAAGACCGTCAGGCAGTAGCTAACGCCTTGAGCACTGCGACATGTTTAGATACCGCACTCCAAAGTACTCCAGTTTCCGACTTGTCACTTACCCGACAACCGAAAACACCTGGGCGGCAGCGTAGGTCGTGACATTGCGACAAGCAGCCATCATGACGAAGCCCAGGACCCAGAACAGCAGCATAAGCGTCAAGCCTTGGGGGCGGCCCCAGGTGTCGAGGATCTTGGCGAGCGGTAGCTTTGCTAGGCCACCGATGATGCTGGACACAACCGTCATGGTCGCCGTGAGGGAGTGGCTCGAAAAGGAACTCGTTACGAAGGGCGTCATTGCGCGGACAACGACTTCTTGGAGGGCGATGATGACGTATATGAGCCAGATGCTGCGTCGAGGATTAGGATGCCGCGTCAAAGCACGGTGCCGGATGCCTGCACTCACAAGGCGTATGCGGCAATGAGATGGGACTTTGGCCAGACCATGGCCATCGCTTCCACCTTTTGGACTCCGGTCTGCGCCATCTCGGAGAAGCCTTCGGGCTCGGTTAATTTGGTCGTTGTGTCGGTCATGCTGTGCTGCTGATCGTGGCGGTTGTCCTGACGCTGCTGTATTTCTTCGTCCCGGCCGGTCTCTTCCCGGCGCGGCAGAGTTCGTTGCATCATGGTTGAGAGGCCCATGGCGGTTGATCTGGCACAGCTGTCTGCGGGCACCAGAACTTGCACAGGGTAACGTGGCACTGAGACAGTTCGCTCGCTGCTGTAAGGTCTTCCCAGGCTCCAATACGTAGCTCACGTGATGAAGTGCAGGCAAACAACGGGTTCAAAGCTTTACCTGCATGATTATCGTGCGCGGAAAAGGAGCAGGCACAGATAATAGAGGACAATGCAGACGTTTGGAGGGGTGCAAAGGGTCTGCAACAGCCGGACCGGCATCGGCTTACCCAGAAGTCCAGGGAAATCCACCCAGTGTCTTTCCTGAAGTTGTAGCATGTCGGGCTACACCGCAGACGCTCAATGTACCAGTACATCGCCAACCTGTCGGTGCGTCAGACTCGGCACCCTGGGCGCCCTGGGCACCAAGGGGCCGTGGAGGTGGGCTAGAACATGTCCTGGCCAGGGGCACCTTGCTGTTTTTGATCTTATCAGATCATCAGAGCGACTAGCAAGGTGGGGTCAGCGTTCAGCTCGTTCGAGGTAGCCTCGGCTAATTTGGAAAAATTTGCGGTGGCATGCGGCGGCGTGTTGACGCGACGCCAGGCTATGTGGGCTCGTCCGCCCTTGCTGGATTAGCTTCCAAGGCCGGGACTCAAATGCTTTTTGGGGGGTTTTTCGGTACATTCATGGCGTTTGCGGACTTCCGAGCTCCTCCGCCGTATGCGCCTTTGGCGCCCACCACGGAGTTTTGGTACGTGTTGGCTGTTCGAAGTTATCGCGGCTGATGCAGCTTGACTTCGCCATACTGACCTTTGCTCTCCTCGAATATTCATGAGAGGCTTTCATGGATGCACAGTCATCTGAAATGCGTCACCGTATAGGACAACAAATATTAGACAGGACAGTAGTAGCAGCACCTGCTTGTAACGCCAAATTGATAGCATGGATGGCACAAACTACAAAGGCTGAACAGAAAAGGGGGGTTCATTCTATGTTAGCTGCTGCGAATTATTGTCAAGCTCTCTCAATATAACAGATTGAATAGATGTTTGGCTGGGCCACCTATTGATGTCTAGAAGCTGACGATGACTGTGAAAGAACAGTGCCAGAGGCAAGGGAGCTACAGGGTAGGCTTCGAACGCACAGAAAGGGTCTCCCAACACAGGTGTTGAGCTGTGGCCTGTGGCTGTGGCCTGTGGCTGCGGCCTGTGACTGTGGCCTCTCTTTTACGGACCTCGATTACTGAAATAAACAAAGTGGGTGTTGGAGATCAAATGATGCGACGAGTCATCCCTTCTTGGTATTTGCTGGAGGCTCACGGACGTCAGCGCAGGACGGAGCCTTTCTCAAATGATCCCACACTCGGGGTCACGGGTAGCTGGAACCAGGTTTCAAAACAGCAACTTGGCAATAGTGAATTACCACAATCACTCCAATTACGTTCTCGAAATTTGATGCTTCTCATCCCAATGTTTCCCTTTCTTCGATGCTTTCTGCTCTGTCTGATCAAATGGTCAATTAAACCCACTTTCCTTTATATCAACAGCGACTGGCTTTTTTTTTCTTTTCTCCCCCCCCCCTTTTTTTTTATCCATTGCGCGTTTAGCTGCCAAAGTTAACATCATGTTCTACGCTTGTGCTTGGCACGTCTTTTCTCGTGGTCCCTTTTCTTATCATTGTAATTTCTTCATACTCAAATGCGATAAGTGCATTTGCACGGGCAATTGATTCCATCCCGCCATTGCAGCATCCATCTATTGAGGCTATGCATAGGACACCATAATTTGACCTTTTCACATGCTATCGTATCACGTCACTATAACGTGGGAACTACCGGGATGCGGATCCAAAATTAGAAGTCATGTCGTCACAGTCAACGAATTTCGCGTCTGATTTGTTCAGCTAACCGGTTATTGGGTGGATGGAGCTCTATGAGGTATGTCTTTGCATGTGAGGTTTGTTGATATAACGCATATCACATTTGTTGCTCTTTTTTTTCTTCCCCCCCCCCCCCCGTGTGTTAACTGACCAGCTCATAGACACGTGTGCGGTTATTCAGATTTTGCATCTACCAAGTCTAAGTTATCCAACTAATATCATGGCGAAAGAGGTGAACGGGGCTCAACGGTCGGTCGTCACTCACATTCCCGACGTTCCGGTGACTGGTCTACGTAAACCGTTTCTGCAGCCAGAGGATGCTGTGAGACTTCCTCACACAGGTCAGAACTTCCGCCTCCAAGCTGCAAGCGCTCGATTGACAGTGTTAAGGAACACCACGAGCCAATTTGGCTGCCACCTACGAAAGGCCAGAGGGTACCACGGAAAGTAATTGGGCCAAAGAGCACGAGCACCAGACGGTAAGAGCACGGCTTTGACGCGTCATGACGGAAACGAAAGATTCCCAGCCTGACATCGCGTCAATAACAGGTTCTGCAGCAACATTGTGACTTTTTTGATCGAGTAAGTCTCAGTTGGCACGACTTCCGATCACCGATTAGCAATTGATCACAATTCAGGATCATGATGGAATTGTTTGGCCGTTGGACACCTTTAGAGGGTTTCACGAACTTGGATACAATGTCTTCCTATGCATTCTCTCGGTTTTTATCATCCATGGGAATTTCTCGTACCCGTCAATCCCAGGCTATCTCCCGGACCCTTTCTTCCGCGTTTACCTCAAGAACATCCACAAAGACAAGCACGGCAGTGACAGTGGCACATATGATACCGAGGGGCGCTTTGTCCCGCAAAAGTTCGAAGATATGTTTGCCAAATATGCCGACGGAAAAGATAGTATGACGATATGGGATGTCTGGAACCTTCTCAAGGGACAGCGACTAATTGCGGATCCCATTGGCTGGGGAGGCGCCTTCTTTGAATGTATGTTCAAGAGGAAGACTTGTGGAAACGTCACTGACTGAACGTAGGGCTTGCTACGTACCTTTTGCTGTGGCCCGAGGATGGCCATATGCGCAAGGAAGACATTCGCAGGATCTATGATGGTAGCCTGTTCTACGTAATTGCCAACAGACGCAAAGGAAAGCGCAATTGAACAAGGGTTTGGAATAAATCAGAAGGAATTATCATCCGCTAGGATAAACAGGTGCAGCTAGCTGTTGATGAGGAATTGGCCACGATGAAATGTCAACTGTGATAGTTGTTGCACTTTATCTAGAACATAGTCACTGTCTGTATCTGCATCTGCGCAAACTCGACCACATTTCCGCTCCGTACAGCCATGAAGAAGAGAACGATCCAATTTCTTCCATGCGATGCAAGAGGCGATGCTGCTGATTTTGTTGCAAAGCAACATGTCCTCGCGAAACAACAGCAACAATCATCAAGATAGCTGTGATGTGCAAGGATAATTATTCTGGAGCAATATTCTCGATAGGTGACAGGAGGCTGAAAAACGCAAAATCAAGAAACGCAGCGCTATAATTTGAAACAACTCATAATGGTATAGAATATACAAGCATGAGGGTGGCTGGTCTTTACCGCTTTCATAGTGTTTCGTGTTCTCGTAAGCTCCGCCAATAGCAACAAAAGGAAGCGCCTCATCAACTCGCCTTCCAAATTACCCGAAAACCTCAATCATGAAGTGGTATTCGATCTTGCTCCCGTCATGACGACCTCTTATCGTCAACTCACGACATTTATCTGAAAGAATTTCGCCCACGACAGGCGCTCCGCAATAAAACACACCGATCTTGAGCTCCTCATCATAGATAGAAGAGACGCTGCTATGCTCAGCATCGTCACTTCCTTGCGCATTAAGCTCGTCTTCCATCCTACGTCGTTTGCTTGCTTGGAAGCGCAGCATTTCCTCGTAATGCTCATCCAGAATCTTGTCAAAGTCTGGCCGTCCAAAATGCGTGGGGTTGAGGAGTCCTGTCAACGGGGACGCGGGGTGCTCCTTTGTGCGGTGCAGCTCCAATAACCAGCGGTACACGTGGGTGACAATGTCCTTCTTTTTGGCCGTCACGTGTGTGTTGATGTGGATGTCAAGATGAGGCTGGTCGTCGTTTTGACGATGCCACTCTTGCGAGCGGGATACATCGTTTAGGAGATCGGCCAGCCAAAGCAGGTAATTCCTGTCACGTACAATCCAGTGGAAATCGACCCGGCGGTAGTCCTCGGCAAAGGAATGAGCTCGATGCGGATCGGGCTTGGTCGTTTCAAGGCTCGGATCGGAACTGAGTGGCTGATGCCTAGGCACTGGGCCGTTGTCCTCGTCTACAGCGCCTGGTACTTTCTCGCGGGCTGGCAAGTTCTTTTCGTGACCGTGGGCACTGCCGTGATCCAAGTCGTCCTTGTACTGAAGATCTGCGAGAATACCCGAGAAAGGAGTGACGCCAATACCTGAACCGATTACGACGGAGTGGTTGAAATCGTAGAAACGCTGTGCAGGAGCTCCGAAGGGACCATTGATGCCCACCTTGATCTCTGACTCGCCCGATTCGCCGCCAAGATCGCGGAGTTTGCCCGTCCAATTGCCATCCGTCTTGATGTGAACCATCATCTTATTGCCGCGACAGAAGGAGATAGTGAAGGGGTGCCACTGGAAGAAGCTGATCTGTGGCACCTGGAGGAAAATGTACTGCCCGGCTTTGTACTTCCACAGTCGCTCGCTGGGGATGACGGCAGTGATCTCGACTGTCTCGTTGTCCAGCACCTTGAGTATGGCTTTGATGTGATGGAAGCCGAGAGCGATGCGCGTCACCCTCTCTATGAGGACGAATAGTGTGGGGACGGCGAGGAAGTATGGGAGCATGGTCCATTGCAGGAGCTGGGCGGATCCATGTGCCATCAACAACCCGACGATGGGGTACATGAGGAGGTGACCCAACTGGAAGACCTCGTAGTTCCACCTCCGAACCTGGGGAATACTCAACAGCGAGAGCACGTAGAACAGGCCCAGAGCAGTGATGCCGGTAAACCCAGGCGTTGAACGAACATAGTTGATGTAGGGCCGTGGAACGGCGTCAGGCCCAAGGAGGACAGCAACAGCGTCCTGATTGCTAGGATTGCTGCCAGAGACGAAGGATCCCGTCAGATGGCCAATGGCATGCAAAGTCGCGAGCAGAATGGTGACGCAGGATATGCGGACATGGAACTTTTGCGATAGATCCCAATTGAAGAAGCGCGAGAGGTGGTACGACCTTCGCAGGTAGGTGGACACGTATCGCGACATGCTCAGGATGAGGAAAAATAAGGTCGGATACAAGGCGCCGGCACACGTCTTGGCCATGACGACGCCCCAGCCAAAGGCAGCGCGGTACTGGGGCGTTGTCTGGTACCTGACGAGCTGCCAGATGCCAAAGGCCAACTGCATGGAGACGACGAGGCCGATGAAGCCAAACTCGGGCCCGTGGACGGCCATGTAGGCGCGCACCTTGCGCCAGCCAGGCAGGCGCTTGAAGTAGCTCTTCTCGTCCTGCTCCTCCTTTTTGGACTGCTTGAGCGAAGGTATCTTCCATTCGCGCACCGCTCGTGTGAACTCGTCGCGCGGGATGCGGTCGGCGCCGCCCATGATGCCCCGCAGGAAGGTGTGGCGGGCGCGGTCGTCGCAGTTGTCGTGGTCGCGCTGGACGACGTGGTGCTTGCCGGGCTTGGCGACGAGGTCGTCGTGCGCCTGGTCCAGCTTCTGCTCGACCTCGGCGTAGGAGATGAAGCCATCGCCGTTGTGGTCGAGGTCGTCGACGAACTGCTTGATCTCATCGTCGTCGAGGTATTTGACGTTGGCCTCGGTGCGAGGGCTCGGGGACGAACCCATGGACGGCTGGCCTTCGCCCATGTTGGGACGTACTGATGTCGTGATGGTTATCGTGGGCGGGCTTGCGACAGGCACGGGCAGGGTGACGGGTAAAGAAGCAGCCTCAAGACTACAAGGGACTTGGGGGTCGACCAAACGTCATCTTAACACGCGTGGCTTCACCTGCCGCTGGTCCAATCAAAAGTTTGCTGTTGCCAAGCTGCTAGGTACGCTACCTTGGTTTCGCAACAGTGCCTTGGTTGAATGCCAAGTCTTGTCCTATGTACACGCGTTACCGGATGAGCTGATGTTTGACGTGGCATGAGGGTTGGCAATCATGCTGGCATTTCAAATACTCATCTTCTGCCTTTTCAAAATCCTTATCGTGACTTTGTTTCCAGCGAGTCTCACAACCGCGTGAAGGGCAACCTCGATGATCAATTTCGAGCCAAGCCTTTTGCGTTGCTGCAGGATGACGCAATATCCTAGCCCCAGCAAGCCTGGCCAGATTGAACCGTCACCTTAATTTAGGGCCAGCCATCTGGCCAATGATTAGTTCTCGAATGACAGTGTCAAATTGTCAGGATCTAACCTTAAATCATCATTGCCGATTAGCATTAGCCGTGACGGAAGAGTTCGTAAGCATTAAGACGCGCTGGGACCACTTCATCAGCCAAGTGTCTGCAGGCCAGCGTATGCAGCAAAGCCAAGGCGTCCAGCAAACCCGTCATAGCCGCGCCAAGTGCCCTGACGAAGCGCCGTGGAGCCGAACTGAATTGCGTAAGCCGATTGCCCAGACATTGGATGATGGCACCCATGAAGATATATCGTCGTGCCCAGCATCAAGCCTCCAGTGCCAGGGACTCAGCCGTAACATTACGCCAATTGTAGCTCGAGCGGCTTGTCACGCTGTTTCATATACAATGTCACAGACCATGGCCTGCCAACATCACCACCTTTAACCATCCAAGCTCAGTGAGGGCGTCTGTTTTAGTTTGTGCGAAGGCACGGGCGCGCTGACAGGAGGGCAGCCAAGCCCCTAGCTAACAGCAGTAGGGCTCTTGGAGGTAACTATAATTAGTGCATCGAGCTTCTAGTCCTGCACTTACACCGATAGTGCATTCGCCCATTGGGGTCCACACATTTGAGCCAGTCCGGATCTATGGACAGAGATATTGGTAGAGGCATAGTTCCATCACAAAGTGTGCTGTTCACAGCGGAACCCCTACCAAATTACCTCAAAGCCCTTTGAGATGTCTTAAATCTTAATGAAGCTGTAACTCAAACACTCGCGTATGCGGAGCTACACGTGGACTTTGTGCTTGTGAAAGTTTTTCTGCGGCCACGGATCTAAGGTTGAGAGTTGCTTGGTGCTGGCTCTGCCTGACTTTCCAGAGTACATATCACATGCGTATCGCTTCTAGAGCATAGACCATTCTTCAAGGTGCCTGAGTAGAAATGTGCTGTCGGTGCGCCGTCTTGAATCAGCGCCCAAACTAATAGCTGCAGACGGCATTGCGCAACCTCAACGTGTCCCAGGAGTTTGTATCCAGTGTCTGGCAATTTATCAGGATCAATATCCTTTGCAAGCGTGCGACTCAATAGCAGCCCCCTGGGACTCTTGCTGGTGTGGAAGTACAACCTCTTGTCCAAAATGTCCTACGGCCTTATATCGCAGCCACAACCGCCTATCTTCTTCCCTTCTTGCACCGGGGTCTTCAATCGGATAAAGCGATAAGACTCGCACAGCCTATACCTCTAGCTCCTGGCCAAACCAGTGATCTGCTTACTACGGAACCTCATTGAGAACCCCTAATTGCTTGCTATCGAGCCACACTAAACCCTGTACGTCGCCCAAGTGCACAAACCATTTTGTTGCTATTGCAAAGGGAAGATCTTCTTCAAAATAAGCTCGACCCTGTAGCATAAACAACATTGAGAGGATCAATCGACCGCTTGGCTGAACTTCGGACGACCTATGGCTCTCTAGTATCCCCATACTTGTAATGGTGTCTTTATCTCCATGTATTCAATTTTCATCGTCGGTCTACCGCAGCATATAAATCGTCAGTCAAATCTTGGATCTGCAAGATGAATTTTGAGTACCAATAACTGCGCATGACCAAAACATAAGAACAGGCGAGAACCGATTCATTGTATGCTGCACCCTATGCCCGTCTAGCAGGACGGTTTTTCCCCCTTTTGTATCAGAGAGAAAAGAGGAACGTGCCCATGGGGAACCCGGTCTATGTTCATGTAAATGTAAGAAATTAAGGGTTTATATCAGACAGAAGGGAGACAATCATTTTGATTCAAAAGTTCTAATTTGTCATTATGCGAAAACAGCCACACTTTCCACACCAATTTATCCACTGTATTGCACGATATGCCGTGGTCTTGGAGGGGAGCAATGCTGAACCTAAATCCACCTTCGCAAATTGTGTTGGATATTTTCAGGCTGGTTCACTAAGACTAAAAGGGGAGAACTATGAGTTGTATACTTTTCGCTTTTAATATAGTTTAAGGGTCTGTCACGGACAACCTTCAAATTGCTAAACGCAGGTAAATGCTTTTGGGCAGTCACGGCTCAAAGGAAAACACACTGAGTGTGGATCCAGCATAATCACGATAAAGCCTTTCTTACTTCTATACAAAGGGAATATCTGTCGTAAGATGTTATGTCGTCGTGCTATATACAATATATTGTCTTGTTTTGACAAGATTTACAACCACATTGCCGTAGTCAAGACAACAGGTTCCGCCAAAGTATTCTATGTGCAAGAAAGGGTGGGATAATAGCAAAACACCGGTTGTGCCTCAATTGAGCATCTAGCAGGTGAAAACTTCGGGGCCGGGGACGTCGTAGCTGGTGACGGGGGGCCAGTAGAGGTTGATGGTGATGCCAGGGTGAGAGCCGGAGTAAGCACCGGGGAGGCTGACGGTGGCAGGGTTGGCCGTGCCGGTTCCGCCAATGACGTTGATCTGAGCGCACTCCTGGTAGAACTGAGCACCGGGGTAGCTTCCGGCACTGTGCAGAGCGAGCATCTCAGCACGGAGCAGGTATTGACCCGGAGCAATGCAGCGGGGGATTTGGATGTTGTGTCGGCCCTCGCCGAAGATGACACGCTCGGTGCCCCACTCGCCGTTGGAGGCGAGGCCGTCCTCCTGGATCTTGAACCAACCGGCACCAACACCGGAGTCGGTGGTGGCGTCGTCAACCTTCTTCAGGTAGGCCGAGGTGGGACCCCTGTGGGTGGCGTCCATGACATCGGCTGGGCCGCTGCCGGTGGTGCTGAGCATGTAGCGCCAGATGGCAGTGACGTTGGTACCAGCGGTCACATCAATGATGGTGCTAGTGGGAGAGGTTGGGTTGGGGGCACCGTTGCAAGCAATGGAGGGAGAGGTGACGTCCTCAATGGGGCCGTTGTACGAAGGAACACGGACACCGTTGCCGACACCGTAGTTGGTGCCATCGACCTCGAGAGAGGAGAAGATGGTGTGGGCGCTGGCAGCGCCGGCGAAGAGGACGGAGGTGGAGAACTTCATGATCTGCCGGATTGCTGGTGTATCAGAAGAGAGGGGCGGTAAGAGTAAGAGTGGACGAGGCAGATGAGATGAGCAGGCACCTTGATCTGGATACCGAGAAGATCAGCAAACAGCCAGGAGACGATCCGGTAGATATAGTTACTCGACTCCCCATGCCGATGAATGATCGTCGTCGACATCACCATTCACGGACTGCGGCGGGTCAGTTCGGCCAAGGTCGTTGTTTCACGACGACCAACCAAGGTCAAGCCAAGGTGGCTACGGCGGCGAGAGGCTCCCGGATTTCCTGCGTTAGGCCGAAGAGCACCAATCACAACAACCAAGGACGTGTTGGGAAAGGGACGGAGCCTCAACCTCCGAAGGTAATATCAGCAGCGCAAACGGCCCGGCCTTTCTCCAGATCCCCTGGCTGCTAGTGCCAGTCTCACATACGGTAGGGCCCGCCCTACAAAAGTGAAAAATGCACTATCAAGGATCCATAGCTGGAGATCGACTGCCTTCCTAAAGAGCGCCACCTCCGTTGTTTCGCGTTGACGGCTCACGGGCGCTCAATCCGACCCCCACGCCCTGGAAGACAGCGGGCGTGGGGTCATTGAGTTTAATTCCCTGTCACTGCCATGTGGGTTCTCGAGCCTGATTCACCAATTATGACAGCATCACCCGTTGCTCGCTCCATTGTCGCCGAGAACTGATTGCCTCGCCCCGTTGTCGCCGAGAGGGCTGCAGTCGAGTTGGGTCTACAAGGGCAGGTGAGGGGTTTAATCCAATAGACTGTTGATTCTAATTGCTCGAGGGAATAATCATGCCTTGAAGACTCTTGAAGGAGACAACCCGGAACCGAGCGCCGCAACTCCAACTTTTTATGGTCAAGGTTACCGAGAACCCGAGGGGAGCGGCAGCTAGGGGTTTGACAAGCCTGGAGAAAACTCACTGCCGCATGCACCCCACAACGTCAGCATCCACCTGGAGAAGCCGACGGAAACGTGTTCCGAGAGTGCAACCCTTACCACAGTCCGGAGGGCTTCTGGGCGCGTCATAGGTGAAGGGAAGAGCATGGCCGAGCGAGGTGTCAGGCCTCACGGCGAAAAAGTGGAAGCACAACAGCTCCGTGCGGTCCAAACACCAAATGCGTCGACTACGGGCAGGAGAAACTGTATCAAAATACACTGATTACTTAGAATACTATTATGTCTAAGCCTTCCAGCTTGATGGAGGGTTTTTATAGCCGAACTGCGTCCCCACTTTGTTCCGTTCCTGTGCTGTTCACACAAGAGCTGCTGAACCACTCAAGTTCTAACGGTTCTTGCGCCCGAACTGGCCGCGGACGGCACCAGGAACAGCAAGACTGGAGTGAACATCGGCGAAAAAGCCCATGGGGCCCGCCTCGATCTGGCTCACGTGGAAGCTGGTACCCGTATCGATACCGTTAGTTTCAATTCCAGTCATGAAGGGCCCGGTGAGGCAGCCGATGCTGCGGCGGATTGCACTTTGATCGACGGGGTCGGGGTTGGGGAGTGCGATTCTAGTGTTCACGCGTTAGCTGTGATGCTCCAATGTGAGAACAGAAGGAGCAGGTACACTACGAATGCCGCTGGTTTTGGTGACGGATGGAAGTGTAAAGGATTGTGGTGAGGGGATGGTGGAGGAGTCACGTCGACTTACCTTGGTGGACCTGACTGACCCCTGGGCGCCTCGTGAATATGAGTAGCGGTGTCTGCTCCACTTTGGTACTCCTACACGGACTATTAACTGCTTGTTTTTCAAGAGGTGTTGTTCATCGCGTATGAAGAGGCCGCGGTGATGGCCATTGGAGGATACATACGCCCTGGAAGCCAACAAGGGTGATGTTGTAACAGATGGTGTTCTCGTAAGAGTTGATGCCGAAGTTGTAGTATCCGATGGCTCCCGCGAGTCCACCGGTGAACTGGTTTTGAGGGTTGACGACCTGGTCCGGCGTAGCCACAATGCTGTAAGTAGATGTGAAGACGAATGGCGACTTGGGGTTCTTGTCCTTGTGGACCGGGGTGGCGATGACAGAGGCAGCAAAAGCGGCGACGGCAAGGATTGAGGCCTTCATGTTGTACAGTTGAATTGTTATTGGTTGACGAATTGGGTATAGAGAACGAGTGAGTTGGTGTGAAGGAGATGAGGCTGATGTGATGGGCAAAGAGGATTTCAAAGGCGGTTCGTCTTTAGGCCTTTATACAAAAGAACAGCGTACTGTTGATGCGTCCCATCGCATATCTTTTTTGTTTCTCGAGAACGCCAAGATGAAACAGCATCATTCCACCACGGCTCACCCTGCCAAGTAGTACCGGGCAAGATAGTTCATCGCGCTTACCATCACGGCAACACGACAAGCCCCCTAGTGCTGTAAGTATGAAAAGCCGGCACCGGGTTAGTGCGCAAGCCTCTCCAGAGGGAGTGACACATCGGCCATGAGGCTGTCACCAAAGCGGACGCGCCAAGACGCAGCGGCACTGCAGCTTTCGTGATTGAGGCAGTGCTGGGAGGTCGGCATCGGGTCAGCCAAGCTGGTAGTTGAGAATAGAGTTCCCAAAAGGGCGGGCAGAGATGCTCGTTGGGCCCAAATCCAGCTCTTGGCAGCGCTCAGGTGGTGGCGCTAGCAGGGGCCCAAGGCGATGCTCGAGGTTGTCAGAGGGCGCCAGAACCATCCGCCGCCGGATGGCGTCTGATCCGGCCATGAGCTACGGCGTTAGCCTGCGGGCTAGACACTGGCCGGATGACGATCTTGGGGTAAGCTTGAGATTGTTCGGTTTAAAGTGTGGCAGCAAGCTGCTTCTGTGCATAGGCATCCCACTCCACTTCGGACTGTGTGCTGCACGGTATTTTGGTTAGACGCAAGTCAAGAAACCAGGCGACGTTCTTGCTGCTGGCTAGTTGTCTTGGTGGAGTTAAGGATACGATGGTTCGCGGACCGAGGCTTGGAATTCCATCATCGTTCATGGACTGTCAACGTTCCGATTCGGCCGCTACACGACGGCCCCCCACAGATGCCAGCTCGATCTGAACCGATCTGAGCATGAGGTTATTCTAGTGTTCAGGCGGGAGAACCCACATTGCCCCATGTCCAGTGAACCCCCCTGGTCTGGCCCGTCCCGGATCACACATATCCCGAGATCTGCGCGGATCAATCGTGCATACTAAGCTCGGCATACGTGTCTCTAAAATGCCAAGGCCACGCTGCCTTGCCAAACTATTTGGAATGCTGGTGGCTGAAATGACACACGTAACCGCCAAGGGAACCGTGTCTTAGTTAATCGTACCGTGTCGCGGCAGTCTTTGCTTGGCCGTGTTCACACTATGCTGAATACGAAATTGGCAGATGATTAGTCACTCAGTTTCTTGTGGTTGCTGGTTGGCCCGGCAGATAAAGCATCGAGGCAGCACTGGAGATGATTTCACTACGGGCACTTTGCAGTTTTTTTTTTCACAGTTATCACGACTTGAAGCTTTTCAATAGCCCTGTGGGGCTTCAAGACATGCATTGTTTCGAATGATAGAAACACATGATGAGAGTCATTTTGACACAAAACACCCTGAATCAATTCAAATGGTCATCGACCCTAGGGGCATGAGAAGCTAATGTCAGCGAATATGTTTCTGTTCCTTTCACCTCTACCTAGTCATTGCCATGAGAATGTAACGCAGCAAGACTTGAACGGTACAGCCAGCTCCACCCACCCAAGCCTTCTTATTTCCAATCTGTACAGCAGACACTGCGGGACTACTGTGATAGCTGAGAAGGTAGAGTAGAGCTAATAGAACCACTCTAGGAGAAATCGGTGGTGGTGCCGATGGGACCCCAGCGGATGTTGGACCAGGTGACGTAGCTGGGGAGAAAACGTTAGCCAGGGCCAAACACTTGAGAGTGTAACGGGATACATACGCGTCACCGTGCTGGTTAATGACATCAGTTGGGTCGCCAGAGTCGGCAGGGCAGTCACCACGGGTAACACCGGGGGCAGAGGGGTCGGCATCACGAGGCCAGGCACCATCAAGCCAGAGCATGTTGGCGTAGTGCTACGATTCAATCAGTCTCATCGCTACCTTTATCACGTGCTCAGGGGACTTACATCGGCCCAGATGGACAGGACAAGGACGTGGGGAACGCTGAGAGCGTCTTCCATAGCGGACCATCCACCGACCTCGGCATAGCGGTTGTGGTCGCCGAAAGCATCGAACACGGCATCGCAGAACTCCTGGGTGACGTCGGGGGTGCCGGGGACATCGTAGGTGCTGCTGGGGGGGTCGTAGCGCTGGCCGTCCTGGATGAAGAACTGGGCTAGTCTATCGGTGCTGAATTGGGTGACGACACTGGGTTTTCTCAGTCAAAACTAGCTCGTCCAAGACCATGATGGTATGCAACTTACGTGAAGGGGCGCGAGGTGTCGACGGTCTTGCCCTCACCGTAGAAGTCGGTGTTGCCGTGGCGGTAGGGGTTGTAGTCGCAACCATTGGCATCGCAGAGACCGGCATAACGGTCATCAGAGTAAGTTCCACCACAGCCGTCACCCTCGTTCTCAACACAGATGTGGTAGTCGTTGTTTGAGCAAGCGTGCGGGGTCAGGGCGTAGGAGTGAGCGTTGGACTCCCAAACATCGATCTCGGCGCAGCAGGCACCGCGGGCACCGACACCAGCCTGGTCATCGGTGTCAGAGGGCTCCCAGCCCTCGTAGTTGGCCTTTGAATACGCGTCAGTACTTTGGGGAGATCAGTCAAATGGGGGGCTAGGATTGGAAACGCACCTCGCCACCAAGGAACTTGAGATCACGAGCACACTGGGAGTCGCAGTAACCGGTTCCGTAGCGGGCACCCGCTGTATTCTCGGGCTGGGTGGACATTCCACCGTCGGCAGGCATGGCGACGAAGTAGAGGGCGCTGTTGAGACCGCAGGCAACGGTTGACAGGTCAACGTCAAAGGCCAGTTCGTTGCCGATCAGGTTGAAGTGCCTGTATCGGGTGGAGCTCTGCATGAGGTACATGCGAGAGCCGACGTTGGTGCCGTACTGGTGATCGGTCACGAAGTTGAGCCTCAGAGAGTTGCCGC
Source organism: Stachybotrys chlorohalonatus IBT 40285 (assembly GCA_000732775.1). NCBI lineage: Eukaryota > Fungi > Ascomycota > Sordariomycetes > Hypocreales > Stachybotryaceae > Stachybotrys > Stachybotrys chlorohalonatus. Next base: position 12,330 of record KL660354.1, on the reverse strand, counting down.
TGGTAGTGACACCATAGGTCTCGCTGTAGCGGGCACCCTCGGCCTGGCAGATCTCAGCGCATTCCTGGTTGCTGCTGCAGGCGTCGGTCCACGAGTTGCCGTCGTAGCAGTTCTGGAAGTTCGCTGCCACCCATTGTCAGTCTCATCGCCACCTATTCCTGTGCCTGTGCTGTACTGACCGTCATGGAACCATCGCCAGTTGGCGTCGATGACGACCTCACCGTTGACGTTTCGGCAGCCCGACGCGGTACATGTTTGGTAGGTGAGGCGTGGGTGAGTCTCCGGGGTGTCGCGACCGACCTTCTGGGCCGCGACCGCAGAGATCAGGGTGAGAGCCGCAAGGGTCAGCATGGTGTTGTTTGTTGTCTTACTGATGTAGATACTGAAACCTGAGAAGCTTGATCTGCTGTGTTGAGACTTTCTATCCAGAAGTCCGGACAAGAAGCATATTTATAGAGATTGGGAGATCTTGAACTCGCCACACTATATCAAATTCTGAGATGATAATGCAGCACATGCTCCTCCCAACTCTCGGATCATTGGTCGTGTTGTTGACGGACGTCTTCTATCCGTCTTGGCTCCATCACTTACACAGTTCATCTTGCCAGGCATACGTCGATGCAATCAAGCAGAGGCCAATCAAGACAAGGACTTAGATGATTTGCATGCCACGGTTTACGGTTCTAGGTTCAGCATGCCCGCGGATCCTCGGACACCTGCGTAGTTTCGTCCCTTTTCGGAACCATGGACATTGATCGTACCAAGGGCAATGGCAGGCATGCAGCTATTTGGTTGCAGGCGTGGTCATTTGTGAAATCAGATCAGTGCTCAAGGGTGCAGATCTTTGCCA
>KL660339.1:0-52468 GCA_000732775.1 Stachybotrys chlorohalonatus IBT 40285 | reverse complement strand
CACAGGGGTGCTTGGGTGTTGGCTTCGTTACGGCCCGTGACATACTGGTAAGTGCAAAAGGTCTAGTTCTCCTACCTAAATCCTTCGGTAGGTTCCTTGGGTAATAGCCGTTGTCCTTTCTATCTTTATAGACCAGGCAGCTGTTATTATAGCATGCTGTCCAGTGGAGGCTGTTATAGGGTGGTAGATGTCACGGTTCGGCTTGGCAGCAGCGGATGGACAGGGAACGCGTCGGCAGGGAGGTTCTATTGCTACTGTAGGCACTGATAACCAGCAGGCAGGTCCTATTGACAAGACATAGCTCAAGGAGCTACGTTTAGGGGTTCTATTGATTTCCGCGTTTTATTGCATCTTGTGTTAGTTAGCAGGCTCGGTCTGCAGAAGGATAAGTGGGTCCCCTGAACCCTCTGCGGTTCGAGCTGTGACAAGCTTTAGATCAGAGGATAGTATACCCCATGCATATTGATATATTGGATCTCTAATATATCACTATTGTAGTCTGATGCTAGCATGCTGGCTATACCTAGGAAAGGTATAGAGGTCAAGATGCAGTTCTGCCTGTTAATAACCAATACGTATATTCCTTTTATATCTATTGGTAGCATTAAGTCAAGCCGTTTAGCACCTGCTGGGCAGATGGACTTGAGCAGCATGCATAAACTGCATCCTGGTGAGACCTAGTCCGGGGTTAACCATTTAATCTGTAGAACCATCCGGTTGCCTAATTTATCAAAGATTTGGTCTTAGCATATCAAGTTTTGGTCCCAGTCTACTGATGCGCATCGTTGGCAAAGATTCTCTCAATCCTAAATAGTCTTATCCTGAGGACTGCAAGCAGTGTTTCCGCTGAGGGGTCCATTGGCATTGCTTAGCCCTGGCGGAAGTTCAAGTCCAGTGACATCCATGATAGGCATGTAGCCAGATGGTAGACAACCAGGAATTGTCCCCTCAATACCAAGGCGAGTGTAGCTGGCGCGTTATCATCAAAGAAGGCATTGAATGAAGATTCTGATATATGGTGGAAATTGGGCTATTGCCTGTTCGAGCAGCAAGGAGTAGTGTTTGCCAAGGCGGGCTGTGCTTGGTAACACGTATCTACTCGAACAATTCACCTTTGGTTGTGGGTGCGTCAAGCCCGGAATATCCACACCTTCTAACTTATATAGGAAGGTCAGTCTGGCCCCGGTTGACGAGCCGTAAACAAGATTTCTCAATGGGATATCTTTGGTGTTGTGAGATGGCCCTGCCCTCGCATGAACTCGATCCAAATGCTCATGCGCCGGGGGTGGCGAGGCCCCAAGACCACGCCTCTTGCCCAGAGAGCCCCGTCGAAGGCATCTAAGCCTATCCAACGCGTCGAGAGAACCTTTTCACGGCAGAAGAAGATCGAGGCATTGTCCCTACCGTCATCGCAAATACAATCCTGGGAGACGACTTGACTTCCGCCTGAGCGCTGGCACGCAAGATGGCGACGACTATCGCCGAGGCTTCTGGCGTAACTAACCTATCATGTTGAAAAGGACCTTTCAAGACGATATCTTGATGCAGCTGGTCAACTGGGCGGCCACGTCCATCGACAAGTCCAACAACCAGCCCAGCCGGCCTCACCTCGTCATTTCGCTTAATGTCACCGAGAGCGGCATTGATGACAGGCAATGGACCTTACGAAGCTTCTAGCCGTCATTGTATGACTCTTTTCAGACCCCTTGGGCAACAGGGCCGTTCTTATTGTTCATGTTGACCTCTGGTCTTATTATTCTTTTTTTGACTTGTTGGACGAACCCTACCTTTTCATAAGTGAAATACTACAAAACAAATGTCGTGACTATATCGATACTTGCAAATTTTTGAAGATATAGAGAAAGTACAAGGTAGGTTAACACAGTCTGTACGGTTGAGCTGTGGCGCCAGATGACTCTTCCCACGCAAGTCTGTACAGTTAAGCGTGGCGCTGGATGACTCTTTATGGCAAAGCCGACATGCTCGAGCCTTTACGGCGCTGGATGGATGACTGTTTGTCTGCAAGCTAAGTCTGCTAGCTGTAGGTCCCTTGATGCAACAGCCACTTCTGCAGCCGTCTGATTGTTCTATGGCTCCGGCTATGCCGTTAGTAACGTCAGCTATCCCGTAGCTGACGGTGCCGTCTTTGTTTTGACTCTGTGCAGGTCCCTGGGCAACAGGACTATTTACTCTTATTGTTCACATTGGCCATGGCCTATCTATTGTTCTTTTTGAACCTACTGGATGCACCCCACCTCTCTATAAAGAAAGTACTAAAGAGTATAATTTATGTCTATTAGACAGGTCTTAAGAACTTCTGAACTTCGCTTTTTAAAGACTCTGAATCAAAGTCCCAGCCCCCTGGCTCGTCGCTGGTTCTAGAGTTCAGAGTCTTCCATAGCTTCTGGGCATCCACAAACCATAAACTATCTATCAACTCCGAAACAGATTTCAGCACTTTAAACATAGCTCCGTCTTCCTTCAGCGGCTCTTCTGAGCGTCTCTCGAGGCTCATCCCTACCCCGCGGGCGAGCCGGTCGAGATAGAGCAGAGATCCTGCTACGCCGGCGGCGAGGGCCGTGGATACAGAGCTCCCAGAGGTTCCTGGTGACGCAAATGGGTTCATAACGGGGTCGTCGTCGTGTCGGGCGTCCGACATAAGCAGGTCGCCGGGTAAGAGAAAGTTGAGATTATTCTTGGGGACCCAGGAGAGCTTGGTACCCGTGCTCGTCGAGGCGCCAATCTTCATACACATCTTTGTCTTGCCTGGGTATGTGTCGTCCTCATCCGCAGTACCTTCGTCGCTCGAGGCACAGAACATGATAATATTCTTCTTGTATGCATCTTCTAGTGCATTGTGCAGCGTTTCAAGCTTGGCCTTGGACTTAATGGTCCAGCTCATGGATATGATATCAACGTCGTGATTAACCGCCCACGAAATAGCCTGAACATACAGCACGGCTCTGGTTAGAGTTTCACGGACCTGAGAATGACAGGGGAGATAGGATCGAGGGTGCTTACTTCTGCTGCTGAGTCGGGATTAAAAGATCGTTTGTCGCCTTGGCCCTGCAGGACTTCGAGCTTGGCAATATACAGCTTGACGTAAGGGCAGGTCTGACAGATGAGCCGGGCCATGTGCGTCCCATGCGGGCCGGACGGCACGTAAAAGGGGGTCCATTCGTTATACATCTCTCCGAACTTGTAGAAAGACTCCCCCGTCTCGATCTTGTTGGAAAAGGCGTTGAGGTGAGGGTTGATGCCGTCGTCAATGACGACGATCCTGACTGGGCAGGTGGGTGGCTGGGCATTCCGGAGTTTCTCATTGAACGCTGTCATAGCCTCCATCCACTTTGATTTTCTGCATGTAATTACGAGCAACAGTCTCAGCATATTTTCTCATAACAGACGTAAAGGTAGCAGCGGGGAGCTCTTACACTGTGCGACTGGAGTGGTCATGACCTGAGGTGCCAGTCTTCCCATTGGAATCGAGAAATTTCCAGTCGAATTCGAGTGGGCTATATGACCTATCGGCCGTGCTTTTGTCTTTTCTGCTGGCCTCGAGGATTGTCCGGAACTCTTTCATGTTATCTTCTATTCTTTCCTTGCTTTCCAGCCCCTATTGGCACACCTAGTCAGAAAGGAGGGGAGATATGCAGAGGTAGGAGAGCTAACCTGCTGAACAAAGATGAAGAGCCACTTGAGCTATGCGTGTCCCGAGCAAGTCAGTGTCTGCCCATGGCCGCTGGACGAGTGTGTGGTAAGAAAAGGTCACCAGACACGCACCTTTAGCAACCTTGCAAGGCCTCTGGGGCTGGACCACCCGTTGAGCACGGCTTTGTTCCCAGACGAGTACAGAGTTACCTGGCTGACGTTTTTGGCTGATGAGACAATTACATCGCTGCATAGGTCAAACTTGAACCAGTTCCACACACGCACGTCAAACTTCCCCAGGCACTGCTCGATGGCCTCGTCAGAGTGAGAGGGCTCAACGTCGTCTATGACGGTCACTTTGACGATTGAAGTAACTCCTTGTTTCTCAAGCCACTCAAACAGCCGACACATGTGTTCGAGGCCCTTGCCCTTGCTATTAAACGTTGAGGTTAGCATGGGTTAAGGCTATCTGCTCGACTGACTGGAGCACCATCACTCCTCACTAACCTCTCCGCTGTTGTTACCACTCCTGTTGCCACAGTGTTTTGCACGTTGCTCACCGACGGCTCACGAGGGGTTGGCTTGTCGAGCACGGGCAGTCTCGGGAGCGCCACATATTGGAGCACTTGCTCGAAACGGAGAATTTTGCCAAGGTCGCCGAGGTAGTTCATCGTAATGGTCTGCTGTGGCAGACCAAATAGATCGAACTCGAGAGCTCTCCCTACCAAGTTCCCGCCGCTATTAGCTGCCTGTTTGCGGCTCTGAAGAAGTATAAGGATACGAGAAACACATTCGTTTCTCTTGCTGCGGGAATGAACCAAGACTCACGCTCATCGCTCCCGTACAAAGCTTTCATGGCATCGTTGCGCCCGAAGTTTTCGATGATGAAGGCACGCATGTAGACCAGGATTGGGTGGCCTTCAACCAACTTGTCTCTTTTAGTCTTCTCATTCTTTTCTCTTCTGAAGTTGAGTAGCACTTGAAAAGGAGTTTTTCCGTCAACATCCGTGCAGTCTACGAGGACCCTCTTGTCTGCCTCAATTAGCTTCTTGATGACGTGGACATGATTGTACGGCATAAAGGTTCCGGTGGGACCGTAGGTGTTGTTCTGCTCTTCGCACCCAATGGGTGGAGGTTTGATCTTGACCGAGGGAGCGCTGTCACCGTTGGGTGCAACCGTGATTGATCCCGTCAGTGAGCGCCAGGTAGCGGCGTCGTATTTGCCGGCCCCAGGCTGCAACTTAACGGGGGACATGTTCTCGGGCTTCATGGCTTCTCGATTTACATCGGCAACCTCGGTGACATTGACACTTTCTAGCGTGCAACGGCAGCTCCCGTTATCGTCTTCTACCTCGTGGGGTTCGATGTAGACCGCGATGTGCAGAGGTGTTGAGCCTGCCCAGTCCTTGAAACTGACAGTGGCCCTAAAGGGGTCATTCTCCTCATTCGTCTTAGGGTCGGGCCCTAAGGTCTCGAGGCATCTCTGAATCATAACGCAGGTGAAAGGGTTCTGCCTCTGGATAGCGAGGAAAAGACAAGTCGAGTCGACGACAGTCTGCGATAGCAGCGCTCTTGGATCGCTGACGCCGTCCAGCACGAGCCGGACGAAGTCAAGATTCTCCTCATCAATGGCTTTGTAGAGCGGCGTCTTGGCATCCTCACCAGTGCGTTTCAGCTGTCCCGGGTAGGTCTTGATGAGCCACTTCACCAGAGCCTTGTGCCGCTGGGTGAGCGTTGGGTTGGCACTGAGCTTGTGAAGCACATTGTCGCTCTCGCCGCTCCTGCTGCCCCGTGGTGGTCTCTTCTTGAGCTCCGCCTTGAGCTCCGCCTTAGTCTTGAAGGTTTGCGCCTCTGGCCCAGGGCGGAGCGTAGCGGCGTATTTGTCCTGGAAAGCCTGCGCCGCGTCAGGTTGGTTAAAATCGACCTCACTGGCAGCGCCGAGCAGGTCGTCAATGCTGTATATGGGCGTTGTCGACTCCTTGCGCCGGTCATCGCTGACTCGGTTGCCCGTTGCCTTAGGGGCCATGGCTTCGTAGGCGGTTTTTCTACGTAGCTCGAGGTAGACGTAAAATGGGCGTGCCACGACAAACAGGTGAGAATAGATGGCAGGTTAACCGCGTCGAGGAACAAGATTAGAGTAGGTACTCATAGTAGAGCCTCAGTGTGTCCGCACACCGGGAGGGTGTGCATAGATACCCACAGTTCATACAATGCCCATCAAATCCAGGGGATGCCACATTGCATGGTTGCCTTTGGGATTTAACCGACCGCCGGGCTTGTCGCAAAAGAGTGACTGATGTGTAAGCGGAAAGCGGAATGATGTTCAGCCGCTCTATTCGCTGTATATAAAGTAAAGAACCTAGGCAAGCTTGACCAGCAAGTAGACCGACCAAGAACAGGGCAACGGATAGTATGGCTGCTGGAATCACCATCGATTTCATTCCCAGTCTTGACCCCAAGGGGGTTGAAACCGCCTTCCGCCTTCCTAACAAGCCTGGGCAAGATTTCCGGACTTCATTAGTCCGTACACCTCAGTCGTCGTCATCGCCTCTAACCACCGATATCAAGATTGTCGAGGTTCACCATGGCAGGCTGACGTACCAGCAAGGAAGCCGGGCTCAGGAGGCAGATGAAAAAATCATCGAGGAGTCCGAGGCAACTCTCCTGCTCTTCCACATTGCTTTCGAGAGCCGTTCACAGGACCGCAGGTACAAGTCAGCGCTCGTCCGGTTCGAGTTTTTTGACAAGACAAGAGACGAGCGCCGCCACCCCGAGGTCTACAGCTTTGCACCCGCCCGGACACACTGGCTGCGCAAAACAACATACGACAAGACAACAACGCACGGCGCGTCACTTGGCGCATCGACTGGCGGTGGTCCTGTTGGAGGCGAGGCCGGAGTGCACTGGGAGAGACAGACGGCCAAGACAGTCGACTCCAAGGCCTTGATCGTCGGCAGATCCTACTTGAGCGCTGGCAAGGAGAGGGAAGGCGACAATGCCGTCGAATGGTCCATGCAGGAGAACAAGGACAAAAGCGACGGCGTGCCAACCTTTCTGCAGGCCGCCGTCCTCCTCAAGCGGAGCCAATCGGAGCAATTCTACATAAAGGTGCATGTCAATAGCAACGTGGACAACGTTTCCAAGTTCTCCAGGACCGTGAGCCGCGATTCTCACAGGGTCTTTCTCCGCTCTGATGAAGACCCCATCATAGACGACGTGTGCCTCAGGTCTGGCCAGCTGCAGATGAACAACCTGAACATAACCGGCATCAAGCAATCTGACCGAGACCACATGGAACGGCTAGAAATCGACAAGTACTGGCAGGTGAATCAGTCCGAGGAGGATGTGCTAGTGGGCAATGCTAGAGCCGGAAAGGAGGAAACTCGGGAGAGGAATGCACAAGCGCTGGATGATGCTGGGAAAGGACTGCCGTCTTTGCCTATTCTGGCGGAACGCGTCAGCTCTACCCCAGCAGAACATTCCCCACTGGCACTGGGTCACACGCCGCCTCCGCCTCCGCCTCCGCCTCTGCCTCTGTCTCTGCCTTCCCTGCCCATCAACGCGACGATGGCCGCGGCCGAAGCAGTAGCAAAGGCGGCTGAAGCCGCAGCAAAGGCCGCAGAGGCCGCCGCTAAGGCAGCCGAGGCAGCCAGTCATGCGGCCGGAGCTCTTATCAGGATACTTGATGCCCAGGAGGGAAGACGTGGAGCGAGTGAGGCAGGGGTTGACAACCTGTAGACAGCTGAGGCTGAATCGAATGGACAAATCAAACATCGTGTGTGCACATGCCGCTGTCAAGGCAGGTAAGCACAGTCCTACCCACACTGCATATACGCGCGGTCGCTATCCTGTAAGAAATTACGTCTGTTGCACAATGTAACGGCGAAACTTGGTCCGGCCAACCAAGGCCTGACATGTCCGTTGGCCGTGAGAATTGAATGCAACCTCTTTAATGTGACATGTGCCCTAAGGCAAGGAAACATGCATCTCATGTTGTGCTCGCTCCCATGGCGTGTGGAAAGAAAACGCACTGTTTCTCTCCAGGTCCCCCGCAAGTCATTCTGACAGTCGGGAGCAATGGCACACAGGTAACCGTCGTCCTCCCCATCGGCCTCAGCATCAAGATATCAAGGCGCGGTTGATACTGTCCTCAAAAGGATGGGCAGCTCGGCGATGTCAGTAGCCTCAGAGACCACGGTCCAACTATGCACCTTCAAGGAACCTATTAACGCGTACTAACTGCCGCCAGTATCGTGCTGGTCTACGGCATTGAAGATGCCGTCGACAAGGCCCAAGAGGCATCACGGATGCAGCTCTTCAAGGCGTGCTTTCCAGAAGCTCGGGTGGAAAAGGTGGACCCCTTTGAGGGTCGACGAGGCTTGCTGGACGGTAGGCACCTTCGAAGAATGGCAACCGATATCGTCGACACCTTGCAACGAGGCATCAAGTATTATGACGACGACGGCGGCGACGACGGTGTACGGGCTGCCCCGAAATCCTTCTTCCGGTATCCTGTACTGACGAGCCGAAACTTGGATATGTAGGCGGACGACACTTACACCGCTCCCATCGTCTTCTTCGCACACAATGTTGGCGGTGCTTTGGTCAAGGAGGTGAGTTGATGGCAGCAAATTCTCTTTGCGTACGAAAAGGTACAGACTGACAAGGCATGAACTCGCCAAGGTACTCCTTCTGGCATCTGAACAGCGGCATAACCAATGGATCATGTTGAGGACAGTCGGTCTGGTGAGCATCGTCGTGTCCTGCCTTTCAGACTTACTCTTGTTTACATGCCCCGTCCTGATCATAGTACATTTTCGACAGCGCACATCAAGACGGGCCTGGATTCTGGTCTGCAAATCTCTTGGCGCAGGGCCTTTCTCCCTCGAATAGTCGCGCCCTCGCACAGGTGCTTCCACAAGCCATAGAAAATATTGAGCTCCAATTTCAGCCCATTGAAAGTGCCTTTCCGACGAGGTGCTTTATCCCAGACGACAAGCCCAGCAAAGATTCCTCTGTATGCACCGTCTCTTAGTTGCCGAACAAGCATTACTGCGTTATTCTTTCCATCGTTTTGTAATGCTGACTCTGTCACTACGCCCATCTAGTCTCTCAACGAGGACCCATGGCGTCTTTGTGACGGTCATGACGGCATGTACAACGTCTGTGTCGAGGCCATGAGTCTATTGCGGCAGAGCCATCCCCGTAAGCCTTCCCTAAGCTCGCGCGCCTAGTCCAAAAAGTACGACCGAAAGGATAGACTGATATTTGGCCAACGGCCCCCGAACAGGGCTCCAGAGATCATATCAATCCCTCTTGCGGCTCCTGTCGGGCGCTGACGCGTCCACTGGGCGTCTCAGTGTCGTGAACTTCGATCCTGCCTACACGACAGGGCTAGACAAGCAGAACAGCCCGTACAGGAAGTGGCTGGAGGACGACGAGTCCAAGGTACTCGTAATCAGCGGTCCGTCGGGCTCCGGCCAGACCTATCTCTCATCCCAGATCCTACACCGACTGTCGGCTACACCGCGGTCGGAGCAGCAAGACCTCATCCTCAGCTTTGCTTTTGACGGCCACGACATCCGCAGGAGCTTGGAAATTGATTTTCTCCGCGCAATTCTCCGACAGCTACTAATATTGAGACCAGTGCTCTTTGCACGCGTGCGACAGATCGCCGCATATCTACCCAGACAGTCACACCTCTCCGCCTCCCAGCTCCGAAACCTCCTTTTGCATCTTCTGAGCATCAGGGACCAGTCACGCGTATTTCTCGTAGTGACAGGGCTCGATCAATGCCAAGAGCAGCAGTCCATTGCTTTCTTTACCAGAAGTCTCACTGGCATCAAACGATCACCTCCAGTAAAGGTCCTTCTGTCTAGAAGTTCTGACCTTGCCGGCGCACTCTCAGAGCCTGCCACCTACCGAATTGATGTCGACCAAGCAGATTGGAGGGAGTCCATCCGCGAATATGCCAGCGAGAGGTGTCGACAAATCTTCAGCATGAGGGCTGTATGGGAAGGCATGGAGGACGACATTGTCAACAAGCTATGCAGTGGCGACTACACATACTTCATGGTCATGATGAGCCTAGATCAGCTAGAGAGAGGTTCCACGCCGTCGACAAGGCAGGCTCTGTCACAACTTCTCATGGGACCAGTATGGTCACTCAGTCTCGTCTTCGACTCTATGACGGAAGAGATCCGTAGTGAGCCAGACGGTGGCAGCAGTAGCAGCTGCGAAGAACAGAACAGTCATGACGCCACAAAGACATCGAATCGCCCCAATCTGGCCCGGAAAGCAATCAATTGGATATTTCATGCCGTCAGACCGCTCACCACCACGGAGCTGGCCGTTGCCCTGGCGCTGGAGGAGCAATCCTTCCCTCCAAACTCGTCATTCAACGCTGACTCTACTGACGAGTCGAGCAATATCTTGGCAGATGGGGTTTCATGGGACGTCTTAAGAGATCTGGGCCAAAGCTTCACGGATATGGTTAAGGTTGTGGATGACAGAGTGCATCTAATCCACCCCAGATTCCGTGCGTATCTCCAGAAGAAGGTAGGTATCCTTATTCCCGACTTTCATGCCTTGATCACCGAGAAGCTTCTCTCTTACATCAAACTATTTAACCCCGAGCGGGTACTGAGTCAGAATGACCGCCACCTCGCCGTTGCTGGGTCTCTCATCAGGTACGCACGGCTCTACTGGCCAGAACACTACAACAGACAACTGCCGCCGCTAGAAAAACTCGATAAAAGAGTGGAAGAGTTCTTATCATCGAAGCCACAGTCACCCTTCATCACGGCTTCAGATGATCCGTTATGGATAGCTGCCCAGATGGGGTTCACACGTATCGTGCAAAGGATCCTTCAAAATGGCGTATCTCCATCGGACAGTCTACACCTGAGCCAGGCGGTCGAGCTTGCAGCTGGCAGGGGGCATGTGGCCGTGTTGAAACTCCTGATGGAGCTATTGCCGGCTAATGACACTCTGATGGTCTCCGCCATAAATGCGGCTTCGGCGTATGGGCATGTCAACACTCTTCGAGTCCTCTTTGCCTGGGCAAAAGACAAGGAGGTAGACGTCGTCGCCAGGATCATCAAGAACGACACCACCAACGCCTTGGACACGGCTGTGTCCAGTGGGAATACAGAGGTCATTGAATACCTTTTGTCAGAGGGATTTGAGATCGACAGGTTACCGCCAGTAACAGAAGTCACCAACCATGAGTATGTCAACACGGCCGTCCACGTTGCCTCACGACTTGGAAACTTCGAGGTCCTCCAGATTCTCCAGCACGCTTCAAATACGGGGTTCCGTAAGGCAATGAGTCTGGCCAACCACGACCTAGCAACTCCTCTTCACCTTGTTTGCGGAGCGGGCGTTTCCAGTGCCTACCAGTTCATCAGGGACCACTCATTGGACAGGCTCATCACCGGAGAAGAGCACAGAGTGGAAAAGCCTGAAGACCCCCTCGTGCTGGCTGCAGAGAGCGGAAATTTGGAAATCTACGACGATTGCTGCCGGCGAGCCGGGGTGAGAACGATACCAAGCGATGTCAAGTGGAAAGCTCTAGCCGCCGCAGCCCGAGAAGGTCATGGCCATATCGTGGAGAAGGCCATTAAGAGTTTTAACGGACGGGTTCTCCTTTCCCAGGGCGAGGACGAAGGGTCAGCAAAGCACGAATCAGAGCCCCAAAATGTCCGCGAGGAGATACAATATGGCTACAGATCAGCCATGGAAGCTGCCATGGGAGCGAGCGCCGGCCATCTGAGCATCGTCCGCGTCTTGCTCTCGGTCACAAACCGAGACGCCAAGAGGGATCTCGACAGCATGCGAGTAGCGATGGACTGCGGCAGGTCGACCGATATGTTGAGAGCTTTCAAGGCTGCGGGTGCGCGTTTGATCCCGGAGGAGGATGAGTATAGCCCTCTACTTGACCTCGCGATAGGCAATAACGACGTGGCCACTGTGCGGTATCTTGTTAAGGAAGGCCTGCGACCCCAGTGGGACTACAGCGAGTCCTCGCTTCACTACGCAGCGCGCCTGGGACGTCCGTTCTGCGTCCGCGAAATGCTGCAGACGGCTACCGAAGATGACTTGCAAAGGAGGACTAGGTGGATGAGACAAACGCCCCTGGAGGTGGCGGCGAAGAGTGACCAGCTCGACGTTTGCAGGGAGATTTTGACGTGGCAAGACAAATCTGCTGCCGCCTCCGATCTGCCACCGTTACGCCCCATAAAAACTCTGATTATTGCTATAGAGGTCGACTCTGAGAAGTTGGTGTCCTATTTTCTCCGAGAGAAGGGTTGGAGTGCCAACTCCACTGACAATGACGAGGACATCCCCCTTCATGTTGCGGCAGGAGAAACGACGGGCGTCAAAGTCATGAGTCTGCTCCTAGATAAGAAATCACTCCAAGATCGCACAGCGGACGTCAACGCGCAAAACGGAAGAAAAGAGACGGCTCTTTACGTCGCCTGCCGCGAAGGCCACGCGGCCAAGGTCAAGATCCTGCTCGAAAATGGAGCCAACCAGTCCCTATCTGATAGCCAACGCCTGACACCGCTCCACATCGCGCTGAAAAACAAGCGAGAAGAAGTTGTGCGTGTTCTCCTAGGACTATCAGATAGCGGTGCTGGCCAGGTGATGAGTGACGTTGACACCTCGAAGCCCAAAATCGAGGAGGAGACCGAGGATGGCTGGAGGGCGATTCATTTCGCCGTGGCATCACCCGAGATGACCAAAATCTTGTTGTCGCTGGAACCCAGGCCGTCTCTGACGGCGACCACACGGGAGACGGAGATGACGCCGCTGGCCGTGGCGGCTGAGGACAGCCCCCTGGCCGTTATACAACAACTGCTCGAGGCGGGGGCCAACCCTAATTCCAAGAGCCACCAGGGCTTCCGGCCCCTTCACATCGTCTTGAGACGGGATGACGAAGATCTCGACATGCTAGGCTTGCTCAGACGATACGGGGCGGACCCCAACGCCGTCGACAACGACGGCCGGAGCCCCCTCTACATAGCCATCAGGAATAGCAAGATCAAGAGTGCCTTGAACCTCCTCCAGCCCCAGGAGGCAGACTTCGCGTCTAGCTCGATCGCTGCCTCACTCTCCGCCTCGGCGAGCGGCAGCATCCCCCGCGCCAGAGTCAATCTCTACGGGGGTGCTCTGCACTCCCCCCTGCAGGCTGCTGCTTCTGACGGAGACCCTGTGCTGGTCGAGAAGTTACTGGACGCGGGTGCTGACAGGGCGGCCGAGGGGGGTGAATTTGGCTCGGCGCTGCACGCGGCGCTATGGGGGGCAAGGGTACAGGTAGTGAGACTACTGCTCGAGGCCCAGGACTCGGGGGCGCACGATGCCGAGGCCGGGGCCGATGCCAATGACGCTGCCGATGCCGATGCTGATTCCTCCACCGCCACCGTCAACCGCCGAGTCAGGCCACTGGGTGCCGCTCTTCATGCGCTCTATGGGAGCACGCTGGCGCACGAGGAGGAGTCGACCGCGTATGAGTGGTCGGTCGCAGACTGCGCCGCACTCCTCCTTAAGCACGGCGCCGACGTGAACGCCAAGGACTACAGCGGCCGCAGTGCCGTTATTCTGGCCGTGTGTTGCCGCCCAGACGATGAGCTTAAGGGGTTGCTCGATCTCCCGTGGGGGGTCAAGGTTGACGTCGACCACACCGACAATAACGGGATGACGGCGCTACACTACGCGGCCAGAAGCTACTCACTCGAACTCGTCAGCCACCTCTTGCAGGCTGGGGCTGACCCGGAGCGCCGGGACAGGTGCGGGAGGAGCGCTCTCTATTACGCCGCGTCGAGGGTTCATGACGATCTGTACCAGAAGATACTAGTGAGTCTGACGCCAGAGAGTCGCAAGGAGCACATGAATGAGGCGTTGATGGCATCTCTGCGGGCGTCGGGGAGCGGTGCTTTTGACTCCATCCTCCAGGAGGAAGGAATCGACATTGATCGGTTGGACAGAAACGGGTGGCGCGCCCTCGATTTGACGCACGAACAGGTCAATCCCCAGATGAAAGAGGCACTGGAAGCAAGGGGGGCGACCAAGGGCCCAAAGAAGCAACGTCCAACTCGTCTGTGCCCTGAAGACTGTGACAGCCACATCGAGCTCTCCCAAGGCTGCAGAGAAGCACATATGAGTGGTAAGAGATCGCCCGGTGCTATGGGAAGACGCTTCCCTTCATTTGTGTGGCAAGTACTAACCACTTGTGGTCAACAAAATCAGCATCAGCCCATGTGAACACGACCATCAAAGTAATTGGAGCCGTTCGGGCAGACTACTGCATACCGATGGACGAAGGGACATTTCGTTTCGAAGTAAAGATTTGCCAGTCGGAAGAGTACGTCTAGTAATTCTCTTCATTGATCAATCTCTCTCTCTGCCTAACCCCTTCTTGTTATCTTATACATAGAGTCACTGACCGGGCTGACCACTGTCTTTGTTCACAGGGATCCTATAGCAATTGGCATAGCGGAGGACTCTATGCCACTCGACACCTTCGTAGGATGGGAGCCGAAATCTTGGGGTTATCACGGCGACGACGGCTCCGTTATGTCACAGGGCGAAGTTGTCTACACCGGCCCTAACTATAGCTCTGGCGATGTTGTTGCAGTCATTGTTAACCCTGAACGGAGAACGCTCCAATTCACACACAACGGGGTCTCGGTTGGTAAGAGCGGTCCCTTTCCCCCAAACCTTCGCTTACAGTTGTATTCTTGAACATGCCGCCGTCTGACATGTATTCACTAGGTGAGGAGATTCACGAGGTCTGGGGTCAGCTATATCCTACCCTAGCCTTCGAACAGACACAGATATCAGGGAGTAAGATGAGAGTTGACTTCGGCCCTACGTTTCAGTCAGAGGTTACAATTGAAGCCCCATCCTCATAAAGGCTTCTTTATTTAATTTTATATTCAATAGTGTTTTTAAACTTTGTTCTTATAACTCATAGCCTAGAATACCGTAGCTTACAGGAGGCGCTCTCTGAACTCTTCAGAAAGGCTGAGAATGACGAGGTATTCTTACTAAACTTCTAACCACTGCTTATAGGAAATTTCACAGTCGTGAGAATCTTTCCCCAAGGAGATCCAAGAGACATGAGGCGGATGGCGGCAACAATACGAGCAACGTCCATATACAACTAGAACTAGTCTTCTTATATCGTGTCGTATGGGCCAGAGCTTCATAAAGAATATTTGTTTGCATGTTACATAACTCCGCACTTTTCTAGTTCACTATTCCGTCGTTGCTCAGACTAGAACCAAGGTTTCTAGGGCGGCACCTCTTGCTTCAAGCTCTTCGACTGAGAGGTGGAGATCCGAGCTCACGATGCTTCCAATTTCCAGATTCTTGTAGAATTCGTATACTTGGGGGTCATCGCCGGTCAAATCTCGCTCTAGTTTCTCGACAGGCACCCTAGTCCATTCGCTGAGCCTCGCGAGTCGGGGGTCGTTGTTCGTCAGCTCCTCTGTTTCCGCATTGAAGAACTTGTAAACGCGACGAAACTTGCATCGGATGGTCGAAAATTTGAACTCGCCATGGTTGTGGCATTGAACCAAGTATAGCTTGCATGTCCTGCAGCTGACCCAAGAAGCAGTTACCGATCAACGAATATTGCTTGCTGGGAAGTGGGCGGATCACAAGTGATTGATCACAGCAAAGAAAAACGCATATGATATCACCTATTGGCAAGTCAGAAACCAAACTGCGTCTTCGACACTCTTCCGGGACATTCAAACTCACCCTTCCTTGCTCCTTTACGGCCGAGACCAATACTTCCATCTTCAGTTCTCATGAAGACTCGTCCCTCACATCGGCGATAGAGAAGATCACCCAGGTGATGACTGCGACTGATTTTCCGCTTCTTCTTGTTGTCAAACACATTAATGTCGAGGTATCGCCTCCATTCACTTAGCGTTGGCCATCCTTCTTCATCTGGATAACGTTCTCGTAAACATCCTCGGGCCAGCATGACTGCCCATGCATCTTTCATATTTTCCTCGACACCTTTATCAATCCACGACTGTATTGTGCGGATGACGGATTGTGCCGATGACGGCGCTGGATGAGTTTGGGGCATGTGAACTAACTTGCTCTATGGAGAAAAACCGTAGTCCAATAACTTCCAGCTCGTCCAACCCGCGGTATGTCATATTCAACTCTGAACTGCCTGCCGTAAGCTGACCCGCCTAGGTCCAACTATGGGAAGATCGAGGAACCAGATCGGGGATCCAAGATGGAGCATTGATTTCGCGATCGATAGCGTCACAGCCAAAGATTTCCCACCTCTTGATGAGACTGGAATTTATTAGAAAGGCGTCTCGATACGTGTCTGCGTACGGTTGCTGGTAATTTGGGGTTGTTGCCTTGAAGAATGCTGGTGGTGCCATGCCTAGCATGCCATATATTTTGTCATGAGGATCAAAGCATTGTCTATAAGAATTCGTAGTCGGAATCTGGCTTAGCGGACGGTCTATGCCGTTGAAAATCGAAGTCCTAGCCAGGCTTAGGACATCGCGTCCTTTGGGAATATTCGCTTTGTCTAGTATGCACCCGAGAGCCCAACGGAACAAAGCCCACGAGAAGGTTGCGCAGCCACACTGCAACATGGCCAGACGGTTGGCGAGAACAATCTCCTGCGTCGTCCACCCGCGCGAAAACCACGGGCGGGACACCAGATCAATAATTGTATCCCACGTTTTCTCATCATAGGGCAAGTCAACATCCATATCATACCAGTCTAGCTCTGTTGCGTCCGGGGCGGTTAGACGAAAGCCATCCAGAGTTATTTCGACTTGCTTGCCAAGATATGCCATGGTTGACACTGCCAGAGAGCTTTCAAAGTCCGCTTTGCCTAGCCAAGCCGTGATTCTCGTGGCAAGTCTGTATAATTCGTCAGGGGTGCTGTGGATCACCAAAACCTCATACACCTTAACGTTGTTGAAGGGATAAGCTTTAGCTTCAACACAGACGCATCTACAATCTGCTAACATTCTTCTCTAGACGAGCTCAGCTTTGAATAGGGCAATCCCTTCATTGGTACCCACAACAGCCTGAGCGCTGGCGCTAGCTGCCCCATGTTCGACTGCACGTCCAAAACGCCGCCTGCCACAGCATCCCCGCGCATCCCAGGAACCTTGGCTACGATAAGCCTGCTCGCGTTACTGCCGATCTCTGCAAGTAAATGACAGAGCTGGGTCCAGGGCATGCATATCCGGAGATCAAGACTATTGTTGCATAGGTATGTCGTGCAGATATGATTCAAAAGTATAATATATACTCAGAGTACAGTCTTCAACGACTACAGATGTGCCTGCTCATGTACTTTGCTGAAGAAAATATTTCTACCCTTCCAGCTCAATGATATTAAGCAATACAAGCAGCTTACCACTGCTTTAAGTTTTCAGCTTCTCCTTCATCTCCTTTTCCTGTTTTGCAATCTCTGTCGGGTCCTCCAGTAAAATATCAACAGCTTCATCCGTCCCGTCGGAAGCTGCAACGCTGTCAAAATTGGTTTCCACAGAAAGGCAGATCAAATATGTGAAATCGAAGCAACATACCTAGTTGATCCAGGTTGAAGGCAGCGATTTCTACCTCAACCTTCTGGCCGTTCAACACGATTGTTCGTGACGCCCGCTGGTCATCGATTGGTTCTTCCGCCATTACCAGGACCTGAAGCTCTTTCCATGTGCTCGAATCCAAGGACTGTGCCAAAATGAGCCGTCTGTCTGCGATCGTAGGATAATCTCGGCGTCGGAATCCACGGTCGTCATTGTAAAAGTCTCTGTACCCGCGCCTGTTGTCATCAAACTCGAATGTTAGGCAGATGGTATCGTTGTCCTTAATGTCCTTGTCGGTGGGTTTAGCAGGCAGGGCTTTTCCAACCCCTGGTGCCACGCGTATCGTCCAAATAGGCTCATGACCAGTTGAAGAGACGCAGGGCATGAAAACGCGATTCGAGGCTCTCAGGACATTGAGATATCGCTTCAGGTTAAATTCATGACTGGTCTGAATCGTGACCTTGGATCCATCAACGAGCTTCACTCTGCTCGTTAGCTCAGCTCAAACATGGTAAAGAGTCTTCGTATTGCATGGCTGACTTACATGCTTGTCGCCTCGGGCGATGATGACCCAAACGCCTTCTCGGGCTGTCCATTTGCGAGGGGCGTCAAAAACAGCCAGCCGCGGCCCTTGGAAACTGTTCTGAGCATCAGTATCACCCTCAGGGTGCCGTCCACGTTGAAGTTTGATGTCGGCAACTCTTACCTTGGAGGTTTCATGTTGTCGATTTTGGGTTGGACCTGAAGGTCGTATAGGTGAGCTAGATATTGGGGTTTATCGTCGGGGCTAGCGGTCTTGCATCGAAGTTGGGCGAAAATTTCACGCGAAGAGTTAGTCTCAATGAGGTCCGTCGTAGTACTCGGGACGGTGCTGAAGAACCAGTTGCTTATGTTCTCAAGCCCCGTGGTCTTGGATTGCGCGATGGAATGATAAATGTTCCGTAAGTCCATACGCTGCAGATAATTAGCATTCGCAGCCTCCTCGTTTAGGCCCGGGGCAATTGTGAGGCTCATACCATGATGACTCTCCAGTTCG
Source organism: Stachybotrys chlorohalonatus IBT 40285 (assembly GCA_000732775.1). Lineage (NCBI taxonomy): Eukaryota > Fungi > Ascomycota > Sordariomycetes > Hypocreales > Stachybotryaceae > Stachybotrys > Stachybotrys chlorohalonatus. The sequence goes on along the minus strand of KL660339.1, from coordinate 34,195 downwards.
TGAAGACACCATTGGTAGCGCACCATTTCTGAGGACTGGATGCTGTTTAGTCGTGCCCAGGTTGTGGTAGAAACAGAGTTACTCACTCAGAGGCTAGGATGCTGTTGCCGCCCACGGCTTCGAAGGCGACGCGATCGTCCACCTGCCTCCACCCTTTCACATCGTCCTTGTCTTTGCCAGTCACTGTTTCGTATTTCCCCCCCACACCCACTCCCCATGGCTACCACGAAAAATCGGTTAGGTTGTTCAAACTCGGAGCCATCTCGTCTTCTTAATAACTTACCGTGGATACAGAGAGCCCTATGGTGTTTTTGAACGCTTCCTTTGTCTTTTCTTGTGTGTTGGTCTCACTTGAATCCACATCCTTGGTCGAAATTAACTGTCCTCCGATGGTTACTTCGTGAGAGAAGAATTGACCTGATAAAGTAAGCTACAAGACCACAGACGGCTAAAGGCTGTTGTTTACCGAATGATTTGTAAAAATCTCGAAGAACGATTGGATCCTTGAGTTTCTCTACAGCCTTGGCGTGCTCAATCAGCTCCGGCGTTGCGACCATGTCCTCAGGCCGGAGGATGAGTGTAGCCCGCGGCATCTTCAAATTGAGTTAGCGGTGATGGCGACCGACGGACCCCTTGTTGCAAAGCTGGGGTTTACTTACCATGTATTTTCCAATCATCTTCCGCTTGTACGATTTAGTTTCCGTCAGATGTCCCTCTTGTTGATCTGTGCTACGCGCTGCCTCGACGCCAACGCCGACACCAGCGTAGCCGGCTGTCACTTTGAGCTCCGCACTCATCTTGTCGAAGTTGTTTTCCACTAGGGATTGGCGCGTTTCTGTATCGACAGTCTGGACATCAATCTTTGTGCCGTCCTCTACCAGAAAGGTGGGGATAGCTTCAGGTTTGAGTAGTCTGTTGAGTTTCTTGTCAGGATCTCCCTTCGCGTCGTATTTCTCTGCCTCCAAGGAGATGTATGCTTAGTACCAATTTTTTTTCCGAAGATCATAAGATGCATCGAACAGTACTCACATCGGCAATGTTGAGGCCAGGTCGAAGCTTGAACGCTGTTTGCTGCATTAACATCGAATCCTCCCACGTGCCTACGGGTACACCCACCTGGTCTCGGTGCCATCTTGATCTGTTTCGTGTTGTCATCAAAGTACCAACCGTGCATTACCTGGCAGTTTTTGATCACCAAGGCCCACTGCAGTTCATCCAGTTCCGATGGGCTACTATTTGAAGATCGACATCAGTGAACGAACCAGACGAAAGATGATACCATATGATGATTCGTACTTGACTGTTGCCTGGGTCCCGTCCATGACGAACTTGTTAAGGTCAATGAGATTCTTCATTTTATCATCCATCCAAGCAGAAGTATGACTGATGAGACTGGCCGGGATCTGAAGTAAACCGTTAAATACGAACCAAGTGTTCGAATGCTTCAGCAAGTTACTTACGTCTGCAGCTACTAGTTTGGGATCTTTCATAATCTCCGCGAGTGCGGCTTTCGCAACGTCACCTCCGGTAAAATTATTGTTCTCAGTTTCTTTGAATCGCAGCTTTATGGATTGAAGCGCGTCGTCAAACTGGCAAGGCTCATTCTAAAAAGCGATGTTAGATCTCCTCAGACCGGTCTAGGAATATGAAAATTTACCAGACTCGCTGCATAGTCAGAGAAAAGCATTGAATCCATAACTGGCGTTGCGTCAGGCCAGCAGAACTCGTGCTTCTTGGCAAGTTGAGACCTAGAGTGCGATCAGCCTCCTGCAAGGCTTAGAAAGAACAGTTATGTGTTGCTCACATGGTGGCAATGTGACGTCGAAAATGTCCCAGAGCAAAGCTTTTGACCTTTTCGTAGTCGAGGGCATCCGCCGCCTTGTCATCCTTTGTTTTTGGAATAACCCTAACAGAGCCGACGGGCGAAAGCTTGTTATCGTTGCCAACTTTCATGAACTTCACCATGAACTTTCCAGCCTGGTACACCGAACTGGCGCTCTGTTCGACATGGTCCTTCTTTAGCCCGTAGTATATCATCACCTTACCGCTCTTACTCTTGTCCTCATTCCAAAGCATCCCACAATACGCTTCGAATTTGAGACCCTCATCAAGAAGGGTGGAAGTGGTCCCCTTCCATATGTTAAGATTCTCTCCCAGACCCAGCTTGGTCATGGCCGTCTTCACATGTGCCATTGTTACATCACTCGCCGGAATCTTTTGGTCACCAGCGCACATGGTTAGCAGCTCAGAGAGGCCATGACTGCTCTGCTTGTTTGCAGGAGCTGGTTTGCCGTCTGCAGAAGCTGCTACAGGTTTTCCCACGAGCTCAAAAGTAACGACTGCACTCTCATCATTGGCAAGCTCTTCGAGAGTTTTGTATGAAGGTGGTCGAGTAATCTTGAGGACGTATACATTGATAGGATCTTTCGATTCTTTCTGAATTAGGAGTTAGTCTGATTGCAGTATATGAAATGAAGGTGGCTCAACAATGGGCAAGAAGATGGCGCGCTGCTGTGCAACTGGGCACGCGAGGCAGCATTTGCGCGGAAGCTTTTAATGAAGGCTTGAAAGAGCTCTCGTTGATTGGCAAGCCCATATTTGCAAGGGAAAAGCGCGGACGACATTGTATAAAAAGTAACGGGCCTGCATACCTTGCCTTGCTGGCCGGTGTAGCCAAGATATTGATCCAATGTGGTCTCAACACTGATGGTAGACCCCGTGCTCAAGCAGAAGACGAGGTCATTGGCAGCAGTAGAGAAGCTATTTAGAGTCAGTAATATTCAAGCCCCCGTATCTAGCAGGTGGCATGTACAATGGCGTTTCATGATCCTCAGCAAGCTCGTTTAGTGACTTCGCAAGATCGTCTCTGCCAACCACGTCAGTGCCTGCCAACAACCCCCAGTACGATGCCACATACTTATCAAGGTCGTTCCACGTAGCCGCTGGTTTGAAGCTCTGTGGTTGTAGCCCGGCAGGAATATCTACCTGAAGGTCTGCGGGTAGTTGGATGGAGTGCGAGAGTAAATTTACAAGATACATTTTGATGAACTGGACCAAAACAAGCTATGTCTAAGAGAATGTCGCAGGGGTGGGTCGAAGATGGTCGCAGGTTAGATGATATCAAGGTCAAGTGGACTGCGCCTGGGTTTAAAAAATATTTCGAGAGTGCGGAGACTTCGGCTGGTGACCGGGATGGTGGTGGAGGTCAAGACCCAGCCAATATCGGGGGTCGTGAGAATTAAGCATACTGGTAGTACTAGTGGCCAGCTGAATAGCTTTTCTCGGGTTTCAGCTGTTATGGGACTTGTGGTAACCCACGTTATCCCGACATTCCAAGTCTATAAATCCCAGGGGCATGTACGTTTGTCACGTTCCTCGTACTCATTCTACCGTCCCTGGATTTTTCTATCATCGGAAGCTCCTTGCACCATATGAACCCTTCTTTCATACGATGGGCTACCTTAGCCACCTCAACCATGTTTTGCAAACGCTGAAACTTCAGCATCCAAGAAACCACGTCGTTATCTGGTACTTCGATCATGGCCCTTCTGTCAGCTTCCTACCGGGCACGCGGTGGATCAAACAGGAGCGACAAGAGCTGGCAAACGGAAGTTTCCCAGCTAGCTATCATTACGAGAGCTTTCTCATTCTAGAAGGTGGCTTGAAATACTCTCACCCGGACTTGACAAGCAAGGACAAGTGAGAAATTCTCCCTCTAAAGATTGATAAGGCTTAGAGGATTGACCACTTTTTTTTTCTCAAGTGTGCGGAAATACCTGGCCGCGACGACCGAGTTCAACTGGGAAACTAAACAAGTCTCATTCCCTCTCAAGTAAAACGACCGGTTTCCTGACCTTGCGGAGAGATGCTGAAACAACTACCTAGTTCCGAGTTCACCGGGCAAGCATGGATGAAGTTTTTGGAGGACGACGGAGATCTGGACAGGCTGACACTGCCTGGGACCCATTCCAGCGGGGCCGTGGCTGATCACGTCCATAACTCCAGCCTGGATCTGATACCCGATTACGACGTTGAGCTTCACAGCAAGCTGAGCGAGATGCATGTGTGCCACCAGGACATCATCAGGGCACAGCTGAACAAGGGTGTTCGGATCCTTGACCTTCGTTTTGGGGACAGCTATCGACTCCAGGCGGGGCCTTTCCTCCTCTACAGACCCCTGGAGTGGGCCCTGGACGACATCAAAGCATTCCTTAACGACAACAAGACGGAGACGGTCATAGTGCTGATCAGGTGGGGCGGTGAGCAGGCCACGATTGACCGCTCGCAGCCATGGCCTCAATGTTACGAGACGAAGCCGACAACCCCGCCAAGCGGCTACAAGGAGAAGATCAAGAAGATGATCGAGGCCAGGATTGACTCCTTCTACACGGAGAATCGGTGGCCAAAGCTCAAAGAGGTCCGCGGCAAGGCCGTCGTGGTCCGTGGCTGGGACAGCACCGACAACTGGGGCATGGGGCCCCGTTCAATAGAAAACGCTCGCTTTACCGAGGACAGTAGCGCTTCTGAGGTCGCGGACAAGCATTGGGACGTTGTCAAGGCTGGCTTCCAGGCCGGGACGGACAACATCAAGACCGTCTCACTCGCCGCGACCATAGAGCGCAACCCTGCAAAGGAGAAGCAATGGGAGACGCCGCAGAAGATGGCTCCGCACTTGCAGGACAGGGCAGCACAGTGCATTGAGTCTCTGAAGGTCCACACTCCACGGATCTGGGTCTTGGCAAACCACGTAGATCAAGCCTTTTGTCTGAAGGTTGCCAAGCTGAACTTCAAGGGGTCGCAGGACCCATGTAATGTCCCGTGATGCTGGGGCGGTGAGCTTCGCTTCGGACTTGTGCAGACATGGCTGCCGTGAATTGGGGATCCAAGAGTCTTGTGTTTGGCTCGTGCTTATCTGGTCATAATCGAGGTTGTTTGATGCGGTTGCAGTTCACAGCTAGTCATGGGTAGTGATAGTGAGGAGGAGGACTTTCTCAATTTGACACTCTGTTTTTTATTCCATGTCGATTGAACAAAAGCCTTGCGTCCTTGGAATCGTACTCGAACCAATCAATTGCGTTTCTCATGGTGCTTAACCTGTCGCGTTGCCACGGGCAGATGCCGTCGCTGCCTTGGACGTCAGCCTTAGTTCCGCCGCGATGCATGGATTGGATCACGGCAATAATCTACCCGTCCTACGTCAATATATTTCAGCTGCCCCGACCGCCCGGTCGGCTAGCTACTTTGGTGGCACATGCATGGAATAGCTCAGCCATATCCCAATGGCCATATCCGAGCTGATTTTTTGGTTACTGTCCATTGGCCAATTGCACGCTGCGACATGGCACCCCGACATTCAGACTCTGAGGCGTTCCCAAGTATTGCTCCGCAACGCCACCGGTACCATTCGAACCCGATCCTGGGTAACCTGCACTTCCCGTTACCGCCCGGGACCCGATCCTGGACCCGCCACTCAGCGTGAGTCTAGCCCTCGTAGTTGTTGGCAATCTATCGTATGAAACGCAATGAGTTATTGCATCCCGTTTCCTGCCTCGAAACTGTGTTGACTCAGATCAGCTCGGCTCAACTCCAAGTTAACCGCAAAGTCAGCCATGTAGGACCAAAGAGGCAGAGAAAGAGAGGTGAATCAAGCTGGAGAGGCAGATAGAGGCGCAGGCTAGCGAAAACCAAGAATCATAGCCATATCATCCGTGAACAACCCCGGTAGCTCAGCTAAGCCCGAAGAAGGCTCATCGAATGCCCGGTGGGATAGTCCGATTATAAGCAGTATGGAGTATCGGTCACGCACTCATCTACAACTCCCTAATAGCCCTCTACTTATTTACATAGCAACCAAACTCGTATTGTATCGCTTTAAAACCCTTCATTCCACGAGCCCTACAAACCTTTCAAGCCGCTGAGTGGTTGTCTCCTCCATCATGGCACCCGCAATTGCATTCGATTCGCCCGAAGACGTCACTGCTCTCCTGCAAGCAGCCAAGACGGCAGATGAGGTGAAGCAGATAGCCGATAGGGCCCGCGAGCTCAGCGAGCTCCCCTCCCGGTGGATGGAGCAACTTTTGCCCATCATTGGCGAGCGGACCTTGGAGACCATCTGCGTTCCGCGGTCTCACGATGCTGGCATGTACCTCCCTGTCAGCTACCGGCGCCTCGGCTCTCCCTCTACCGTCATCACACAGACCCGAGATATTCTCTCTCAGCTAAAGCTCGGGGTCCGTATGTTTGACCTCCGGCCCTGCATTGTCAAGGGCGAGTTCTATTGTGAGCATTACTCTTACATCGGCGGTAACGAACTCCCGGATGTAGTGAAGGGGGCGGCAGGATTTTTGCTGCCCGTGCTCACTGGGTACTACCATGGAGGCGAGGGCGCCAAATTGCGTGATATCATCAGCATGGTCAACGAGTTCGTCAAGGATCGTCGTGAGGTGGTTATCCTCGAGATCACGCACACTTTCAACTTTGACCGAGAGGTGCAGAACAGCGAATGGGGATTTGAGCTGAACACAGAGGAGTGGAAACGCTTGACAGATGAGCTATGTGGTCTTAGCAACCTCTATGTCTCAGACCAAGGACCTAATTGTCAAGTCACCAAGCTCAAGATCAATGAGCTTTTAGCGTCTGGCCAATCTGCCGTCATGGTCACCACGGCCCGCCCCGGAGGAGTTGATCTCGATCCTACCGTCGCCGGAAAGGGTTTCTATGAACAAGGCATCCTGGACCCCCTGCGCGGCCATCACATCAGCTACACGCAATCCACCGTCGAAACAGTTTGTGCATTTCTGTACGACACAGATAAATCCATTATTGCCAAGGGAATACTTCGTCTGATTGCAAAGACGGTGGGCGGTGACAGTCCCTATCTCAAGGATGAACTTTGGAGCATCGTTGATGTTGCTAGACTCCGGAAATTCCAAGAGCTGCCAAAGGTCTATCAGAATGTATCAGCGGAGGAGTATCCTAACCTCATTTCCATGGATACGGTTGAGGATGAAATGCTCCTAGCTGCGGTGTTTCGTGTTCTAGGCAAAGTTATCACAGGCAGAGATGCTAGCCTTGTTCACGGAGAGGATGGTCAATGGGCTTTCCAGTAGTTTACTTATAATAGTGAGTTTCTTTTTGGTGGATCTTGCATCTCCTTAGACTAGCAGCAAGTATTCTGGTGATATTGAATGAAAAGATCAACTCCTCGCATTCGCAGAGTGCTATGTATTGTTCTGATCGGCTGTCATTCATACGGAGCCCAAATCGCCGGTATATACCTTCACGGCTAGGTCTATTGTACAAAGGCTCTTCCAGGAAGTAATGAAGGGAAGTATTGTAACTAGATTTGCAATCATGCAAAATTTGTCCAGCTCATGATATGTTGCACATGGCCAGAACGTCGACACCACAGGAGTATAGCTAGCAAGCAAACTCATCCTACATACCAGTCACTCTTCTCAACTTATCAAAAGTCAATCGGTGAGCTATAACGGCTTCTCCTTGTTAGTGGTATATTGATGATTGCCCACTGTCGCCTTGCAGTATAAGCCCGGTCTGGACCGAGACTCTTTTGCCCCACTACTGCTGGCGACATTTGCTCCGGAACAGCTTGTCTGTCAGCCCCTGTTTGCCTCATCTATCCTCCGATGAAGCTAGCTGAACTCGATACAGTCCAATAGTTTTGGACCCCCGGCTCGGTCGCATCAATCCCTGCCTGTGTAGTGTGTCAATGGTGCGAAATCAGCCCTGCCCCTTGGAGCGACTACCATTTTGAGACACAGTACAGATTACTATGGGGCCTCCTCAACTTCTCACGAGTATCCACTTGGGCCAGGCTAGAACCTCCTTGTCGTGCGGCAAGTGTCCCGAGGAGGATTTGATTGGCGTGTTACGGTTCACCGTAATGAATAGCTTCATCATTCCCTGGTCCCAGCTCGACAGGCTCTCGACCTGCTGCACGTCGTAGAACAATCGCAATGGCTTCAGTCAGAGTTACCAGCCGAAACAGTACGCAGCTGAGCTGCCTCGAAAGAAATTCGAGACCAGAAACTCATTGGCTTCTGAATGAAAACTTGCAGGTGGCATCATTCCTCCCGTGCTCATCCCTTGTAAACCCCTAAAGTCTTCCTCTACATAATCTTGGCTGAGACTCCATTCTTAGACCCTATGTACTGCACAGAATCGAGTTCTCACACTTCAACTTCCCTTACTTGACTAAAGTTTCTCTCCCCTCCTTGATCATGCCTGGAACCATCAACCTAACATATGATGCCCAGGTATGCTCTGAACCTTCGAAGTGTGAAGAAGCTTCGGATGAACTCATTCTATGCCTACAGACAGAGCAGTCCGTCCTGCGATACTCTACGGGCGCTGCCGAGCCTGTAGAGTGGAATCGACTGGATACTCGCGCAAAGCTAACAATGTACCTGAGTCTACTCCTACAAGCACGCGGCGTAGTTGCTGCCTACTACTCGTCAAACGATGACCGAGGCGCCTTGGTCATGTACGACTATTTCGTGCAGGGCACGCCAGTTACTTGCACCTATTTGCAGAATCAGAAGCACGCAAAGAGCCGTGAGGAAGCCGCCCGTTGGTTTGCCGGACTTCTCAACATCGAGCTCGTGGAGCCTTAGGCTACAGGGGTAGATGTACATGTCCCGAACTATTTCAAGGAACCGCATGTATCTCACCCCCGGTGCACATAGCGTGCGCCGCATCATTTGAAGGGAACGAACTCTGGGTTTACGAATCAATAGCTCTCCGCTCAAAGACTAAGTCACTTGGCATATGAATGGAAGGATCTAGTGAGCAGTGCTTAGATTAGTTATCACTCATCACGAACACACTATCACCATGACTATTCTTATGGACTTTTGGGATGTTTTTTTTTAATACTAAGTCCCTAGATGCTCATAACGCGATATGAAAATTTAGGTTCCTTGTTAGCTGATACAGGTTAGAGAAAGATCATATAACCTCTTTATTATTGGAGTCATGGGACTGTAGCCTGTTCTTGCCTCAATCCCAGAAAGAGAACGTTTGGTGCTATGGAAGTGACATATCGCGGCTCACACTTGAACCTCAAGGAATCCCCTAGATGTAGACAGTTGAGAATCGGGGTTCGATCTTTGAAGTGCCCAAATGGCTTTCGACAACTGTGTAACATCTAGGTCGGATTCCAACTATTAAAGGATAGCGGGTAGGCTTCTTTTATGTCAGCAGGCGATCAGGGCGTTATACTAAGTAATACTAAAATCTTAATATTACATCTGGTAATGCATAAGTAGATTATGATATCCAAATTGTAATAATGACTGGTGAGTCCTCTAGCTAGATCTGCAGAATCCTCCTTATCTATATAGTTACTTCCCTACGCTAGAGCAACCCGAGGGCAATGATTACTCTAACATTATGGTCAGTCTAATGATTTAGAGCACACTATCGCTCTAGTTATATACACCGTGCCCTTGCTTAGCGGTTGCTCCTACGTAGTTATATAACCCTGGGTCACGTGCCAAGGTTTAGGCATTTATCCATCGCGGGCAGTGATATATATTATAAAATATTATAATGCCTCTCCTTATATACGATGACTTAGTTTTAATAGAACTTCCCAGACCATTATAATAGCTGCGCTCGTGTCTTCCTCGCTATGTTCTAAACCTTGTCGAGATCTACCAACCTGCCATCTATTGATGTCGATCCCTGCTCATACCTCGTTGCAAGCACAGCAAGCGCTAAAGACTTTCATAAGGGAGCCTAAGTACTCCTTCGGTTCACAATCATTGTCAGTATGGTAAAGAATAGCGCGGCGACTTCAATAGCTATAGGCACAGCCATGAAGTGCCAGCGGATGGAGACAAAAGCTTCAACCTCGATCCTCTCTCCGCGTGCTAGCATCTGATCCGGTCCCGAGCGCACGTAGTCCGCCATGCTTCTCGCCATGCTTTCAAAGCGCGCAGTAAGGTTAACGTCGCCGCCGTTCAGAGCTGCACTAAGGCCGACGTTACGGTTTGCATAGTTTCCATTTACCCATTCTGTCATAAATTTTCCGGACCTAAAGAAATTATCAAGAGCCATTAAATCAATAGTGCTAATGCTAAGTATAGGAGTTCTATGGATTTGTGATTCCGCAATATGTATTGGGTCGTAGGGTACATCGTATGAGAAACCGTGTTCGTCTAGCTCGATCTGGCGAATATGTTCAAAAGCAAATGCAGTTCCATTCACGTGGGCGTTTGTGTATCTGAAAGCGGAGAGGGCCAAAGAGCAGTCGGTTACGTTCTGGTTGAAGACCTTGAAATTTAAATCTGTAGTTGATCTATAGATGGCGAACCGGAAAAGCTCGGGCTTACTGTCGAGGGTCATATCATTCCTCGGGTAGGTTAACCACGTGGCGTTGACGTCCATCCAAAAGGTGGTGTGGTAGTCAGTGTCCACGTGTCGAGTCGAAACACGCAAGCCCGCTGGTGTGGTCATGCTATAGTAATGATTCCGCGAACTCTCAGGGTCATCAAAGCAGAAGGTCATTTGAAGTGTTTCCTGCGTAACGTTCCAGCACTCGGTCCTGAAGCCTAGGGAGATATATGAGCCGTTCTAGTTGTATGCGCCACTACCACTAGGACAACTGAACGTTGCGGTGGTGCTGATGTCATAGAGCCCTTGGATGATGGTAGCCTGCATGTTCTCGCCCTAGGGGAAGGCATCTGATTGACCACGAAGTTAGATGAGTGTTTTCTTCACAGCCATGGCCCAGGATCATGCTTACCAGGCTGATTGTTCGTCAAGACGTAGCGAGTGTCACGATCGAATGCATGTGCATAACCAAACGTGGCATTGTTATCCTGCATCATGACCAGTCGCTGCTCAATCATGACCACTTGTTGTGTTAATGGAGCGAACCCAAGTTGAAAGATAGTAATCAAGGCACCTACAGTAGCCAGGTTCCATTCGACGGTAATAAAAAGCTTTAGGGCTCCCCAAGGCCCCCTGTTAGCTGTATCAAAGGTTTCGAAGTCCATCACTCTCTGGGGTTGGTTGTGGAAACGAAGCCACTTCAGTTGATTAATCGACTCGCTCACTCCGTACATGAGCGTTGCAGAGCAGGCAGTAGTTGAGATCGAGATGGCGGCTTTGAGAGAGATGGGAGAGTTCCAACACGAAAGAGGTCGATCATCTATACGCCAGAAGACGATAATGATTCCAGCAATCAGTCCCAGACTTAATATAAGACTAAGGATCTCCACAAACCACCCGGCTAGAGAAGCTCTGCGGCAACGCTCAACCTTCTCCAAGGACTTTTCGGGCGAGACCGGGTCTACCTCCTGAACACGTTGGTGGGCAGGTTCATAGGGGAGCTTGAATTCTAGTAGGTGTCTAACATGTTGAGGGCGATGATGCTCTAACAATTCTTTAGTGTTAGCGGAAGGCGGCGGGCAAACAAGTGCTAGTGCAGGTATAAATGGCATGTCTTATATAGGGCTGGTATCCAAAAATGTAAGGGAAGGCAGAGAGGTGCTCTGTTCTGCCTGCGAGGCAGAGACTGCAAGCCACCCGGTGAGCGCCATGTCACCTTACATGAGCTGAACTTTACTTGAGAGCGCCCGAGTACGAATGTCTCACTCTATTTGGAATTCTCGAGTAATACAGCGGGATATTCCCAACTGGATTGGCTAGCACGAAAGTGGCGTATCTCCTAAGGTAGGTATGCACTTCCTTTATCTCTAGTCTTTGGGTTGTATTTAATACTGGATTAGAGTGATAGATAAGCTATTGTGATTTGCACTTCTGGTGGGTAGTGTTGCATATACCTTCTTAAAACAAACGATGCTCCAAGGTAACCTCCCAGTGAGTCAACAGGTTGTGCCGCCGTGGCATCAGACATGCCTGCTCCCGCATTGCCCTTTACCGCATCTCCTTGAATGTGCGAAGGCATCACCTAGAAATCGGACATGGATCTAATCCAATCAAAACCCAGAAAAAACTAGTGACATGAGACAGCTAAGAAATTGACTGGTGATAGAAGTCACAGCATTTAGGCTTTTTACAAAGAGCTACTGTGGGAGAAAGAAACGGTTCATTAGACAGATCCAGCCCAGAAAGACAAGGGAAAAGATACGCTTTGCGGCAGCAGCAGCCTCAATGAGCAGCAAGTAGGCCGATAAAAGGAAATAGAGTTGGTCGACCATTTGATCTCAATGGAATGAACGTAATAGACACAAAAGAATAGCCCAGTCGGCCAACGGCCGATTGGTAGGAAAAACGCAAGTCAACTGGCGATTATGGAATTGTTGTTCAATCTGACTACGGAAAGTAGGGGCCTTTTATGCCCAATTCGCCGTCTCCCTCCAATTATCCTAGAGCATAGAACAATTTTCCCCGGCGGGTCCGTTCTTGCCGTCACAGCATTAGATATCTAACTTCCTTATTGGCCCGGCTACCACCGCCGCTGATGTTGTGGCCGCGGCGGGGGCGTTGTCCTGGTCCTTTGACAGTCAATTGGGGTGCCATGTCTATGATGTAAGAAGTGGCTGAATCAGATACAGAAAATTGGCTGTGGCGGCTTCTTAAGGTCCCTCAATGTAGCGACGTTGTGGGGCGACTATATATTTGGTGCCTTCGCGCATTCAAGGAGATAAGAGAGAACGACCCTATCTCCTTATGCTTTTAAAGAGTCTCGTGGTTTGAAAAGTAACAGGGGTCCATCATGATGAGATGTGAAGATGTCATACAGCTGGTACTCGTCCTCTCTGTGTCTGCCGACTCCTTGTTCTGTGCCACCTGCACCAATATGTCCTTGGGCCCCAATTGGGATCTCAAAATCGAAGAGATACATAGTTTTGGCCAGCGTAAGGCTCATTTCCAAGTAGGCAATCGCTTTGCCCGCACATGAACGGCTGCCGATCCCAAAGGGAGCAAATGCTCGCTGCATCATGGACCCTGGATCTTGTGCTTCAGCCGTAAGCCAACGCTCTGGCTTGTACGCAAACGAGTCTGGAAAATAGTCTTCGTTGTGATGGAGGGCATAAAGGTTGACGGCGACCTGTGTCCCACGAGGGATGACCCTGCCGTCGATGATCAAGGGCGCTCCTGTCCCGCCCTCTTCTGGTCTCAGCTCTTCCCGCCACAGCATTCCCACCGTCGGTGGCGACATGCGCAGAGCCTCGTCGATACAGGCGCGAAGGTACTTGCAAACTTGAAGCTTCTTGCCCAACTGAATCTCCTCGGCTGACTCAAATGTATCTCGGATTTCTTCAGTCAATGCTTCATAGCAGCTAGGGTTTCGCGACAGATAAAAGAAAACAGCACTAATTGCCGCTGCTGTAGTGGCACCTCCTGCCGTGATGAAGAAGAGTGACTCAGCCCATAACTCGCTGGTACGACCTTTGCCACTCTCCATGGTGTTCGCCGCAAACGAATAGAGGTCGCGTTTGGCATCTACATCAAGTGCAGTGCGGGCACCAATCATGGTCTCTAGAATGCCTAGATAACGTTTGCGCATGCTGGAACCGAGTAAGCGAACCATCGGCTCGATGGCAGCTATAGGAGGGGATTGCATGTAGACGTTTAGCCGCATGGCTGTGAAGGTCAAACCCCACAGAAGCCATCGGTTTAGTTCTTCGGTCTGGGTTTTGAGGTCATATCCAAAGCTAATGTATCCAATGATATCACTACTCAGGTAGCCAGTGCGCTGAGCTATATTGACGGGATCCGACTTCTCTGCAGCAAGATGCAGTTGGCGTAGAAAGATGTCAATTTGATCAAGCACCACAGGTTCTAGGATTTGAGATGAGCGCTGCGAGATTGGCTGGCTAATGATTTTGCGCTTTCTGCGGTGCTGGTCGATGTCCAGTGTGTTGAATACATCGGCTCTTGGTGTCATGCGGGTCAACACATAAACGTGAGACTTGTTGACCAGAGGGTTATTATAGATGTCTACCAATTAATGCACGTTTAGTTACCTCAACGATGGCGCAGCGCTGGCTTGCTTACCGTGTAGAGCGGTTAGTGTGTTGAAAACCAACCTGTTCGGCGCCACCCTCACGACGGGGCCATATTTCTCGTGGTTGAGCTGGATCGTGATGTGCGTCTTCCTCGCGGCAGCTTGAAACCCGCCAAAAGCGGACGTCAACCTGGCCGCTAGGGGTCCTGGATAATCCCGCAGTGGATGGAAGAAGAAGCGGTACGTGAGTTTGAGCAAGAACTGCAGTCAATCTCATTAGAATGAATCTTCATAGAAATCCTTGAACATAAACTCACGTAGAGAAGCGCTGCATATAGCGAATAGATGCCGGCTGAGCGCAACAAGCCGTACACATCCATGGTTGATCGAAACAATTAAGAGGCTTTTCTGATTAAGAAATGAGAGATTAGCCACGCCTCTTCACGTTATGGAAAAGAAAATAAACACCAAACTCAAGCCGCAAAATGAAGGCCTACTAGAGTACGGGGTGGTGACGGCTTATCCTACAAGCAGAAAACGGGCGTAATATTGGCGTCTACAGCATGCCCCTTTTTGGTTGGACCAACAAGCTAAAACATGCATAAAAAGAACTTTGGTTGCCTGAGGCGGGACTTGGCGTTGGTACGCCGCAGGCGGCCGCCGACATGGTTGCACCGCCAACCCCCAATCCTACCTACCTTCCTCCATACCACCTTACCAGTTGGGAATCACTAATTACGAGTAAAAGAGTGACATCATAAGAATCGCTACTTGATTACCCTCATTTATTTTTCGCCACATACGCGACTACATGAAAGAAGCTCATTGAGATGTCAGAAGACAGCTTCGCATAGGTACACCAACAGTTGATAGATAGAATAGAATATGGACCTAGCAAGTATGTTAATCAACGTATATGTCATCAATAATATTCGCGCCCTTTCTCTTCCTAGAAACCCGAGCCTGCCCAAAGCCTTGCCATACACACAAAACTATTATCGAAGGCTTGCAGCCTTACTGCTAAAGTTGGCGCACGCCATGGGCCGAGCCCTTCACATCGAATCTAGGAGCTTCGTGGGTAGACCAGTCCCTAGTAAGGACAATACCCGTATCCCTGCGGGGTGGCTGTGGAAAAGCTATAGGGTCATTGAGTACCTTTCGCTTGATGGTGTCCCCGCTGGTAACGCCCGTTTCATTACCAAAGGTTCCGTCTTCCATTCTCTCGTAAGCGTTTAATGGAATGTCCAACGAAGCTTTGCCACCGTTGGTCCGCCACCCTCTGCCGTTACCTGAAGAGGTTATTTCTGTGGAAGAGCTATTCATCGAAGTGGCCCATGACCTCAAGGACGAGAACACCTTGATGAGAAGAGGGCTGCTGGTGAATACCTTGGGGAAAGCGTGTACACAGAAAATTACCATTGCACACGTGCACTCGCCTAGTCCCCACAGATACGTTGAGCTCACATGATGGGTTACGTCACCGAGGTAGTCCAAGGTGAAGTTGGATATGGCCCTACCGATGGCGCAAGCAACAGTGCTGCAGATTCCATAGTTAGTATAAAACAGGTCGGAGTGTGGATAAAGGCATACACAAGACCTAGGGAAAAGACGAGCGACACGCCGAGTCTTTTTGACATAGACATGTTGAGGCTCCAGATAACGCGCTGGGGAAGGGCGAAGATGAGTAAGTCTAGGACGGCGTTGAAAACACCAGAAGGAGCGTCAACAAGACGCCTATTCAAACAAGTCCCCGGTAACCACCTATCCCAGATCTTCTCGCGAGGAGTACAATAGAACTGTGTGGTGATGAAGAGAGCAATGTAGAAGGTAAGCGTGAGCCCAATGAGTGCCCGCGTTGTCCAAAAGAAGGCATTGCGAGTGCTAAGTGGCACGAAGATGTGATTCCACTCAAGTAGAATGGCTGTCTTTGAGCACATCTGCACCCAAGTATACATGTTGGCGAGGATAAAGAGGTTCTAGCAAGAGCGATGTTAATATTGTCTACCGAGGAGGTTCTGCTGAGAGTTGTACATACGTAGGATACGTCGGACATGTCTACCAATCGTACATGCCATTGATGGACAAAATATCCAGGGGTATTGGCCATCTCATAACCGACCCAAACAAAAGCGACGTAGAAAGCCTGAAACCACGATAATTAGCCATTATCCTGTTCATGATCTTAGCAATGAAATGTCTAGAGTTGAACCATACCATGGCAAGAAACCCTACAGCTTTGCGGAAGTCAGCAAACATTAATTTGAGAACGAAATCAGCAACTGACGCACCGTCCTCGAGCCGGATACGCCGCAAGATGAAAATCCTCGAATATGCTCGAACCAGAAAGCAAAACGCCGTAATGACGAGGCAGAGGGTCACAATGGCGATGCCAAAGGCATTCTGGTTGGGAGGGTTGTCAAATTGGGGCGGGTCGTCGTCTGGAGGCTGCATCGCCGGGCCTTGCAAGATCTGCTGCTGCTGCTCGGGATGCAGGTCGTTGAACCCCTCCATTGTGGGGTTGGGTGTGCGATGACTGGATGACGGCCAAGAAAAAGAAAGATTACTGAGCTGGGCTCGAGGTAGCTAGGCCGTCCGGCTTACTTCGTGGTGGAAGCCCAGACATATAGGAGAGACCGGATTCCAAGCCCCTTGGCAAGAACCCCTTTCCACCCCACGTTATCCAGATTTCGTCGTTTTCGCAGGTCCTTTGCATCTCCTCCATCTTCGTGACATAAATAGAAACAGCAGGCCGCAGCGTCCCATTAGATTCCACACGCACTCGCATTCCTTCCATGCCCCTGCGCCAGCACATCCATGCCATGTTGGGCCAACAATCCACCTCCGCCCGCAACCTCGTGAGGAGAACCGGTAGGAGACGACTCTTATCCACCATCTAGCTGTTGGCAATGCAACATTACAAAGTGTTGGCGCTTCAAGTGCCGATCGGCCGATCGGCCCTAAGCAACCTAACGCCGTCAGTGCCCTAGGGAGGGGTTTCCCATTACCCGCTGTTAGTCCAGCCAAGTCGAGCCGAGTTCATGACATGCGCTGTGAGCGCTACATCATGGAATCTACACCGAACGATATCTATTCCACGCGCATTCAAACTTGGCAGATGGCTTCAGCCCAGAACCACGATGCTTCGTTTGCGGTGGGAGAGCCTGGCAACCATACACCCAGCCAACCTCGCGACACGAAAGAAAATGCTTCCCAAGAGATCAGCAGCGACAATTCCCACAGCGGTAGCGAAATTGTGTACCTCGACGGGATGCGATTCTGGGCAGTCTGTGGACTTTTGTCTCTCATGTTCTTTTTAGTTTCTATGGAGATATCCGTCGTGACAACAGCCCTCGTGAGCATAGCAGAGGAACTCGGCGACTTTAGCGACGTCGCCTGGGTGCTGTCTAGCTATCTCCTGGGCTATGTCGGTCTGGTCATTATCTTTGCCAAGCTCAGTGATATACTCGGTCGCAAGCATGTGCTAATGTTTTGCATTTTCGTTTTTACCACCTTTTCCGGTGCTTGTGGAGCTTCGCAAACGATGACACAGCTGTTGTGACCCATCCCAAATTCATACAAAATGTACACTGACCGGTTTCAGTATCATCCTTCGAGCCTTCCAAGGCATGGGCGGCGGTGGGTCGTTTGCCATGAGCATGATCTTTGTGATCGAACTTGCACCGCCCGACAAATACGCCCAGTTGGTTGCCAACATGGGTTTCCCGGGCGCGCTCGCGCTCGGTTTGGGGCCTGTGATAGGCGGTGCCATCAGCTCCACGACCACTTGGAGATGGGTCTTTCTTATGAAGTGAGTTGCAACCGAAGCCAGTCATGCAAAGGTTTTAACCGGGCCATCAGTGTTCCCTTGGGGGTTCTAGCTCTGAGTATTGCATCTGTTGCAATTCCCGGATGCTTCCCGTATGGAAGCTACTCCAGGAATACTTCACATCGATTTTCAATGGAAACTTTGAACAAAATTGATATCTTAGGCTCGTCGGTCCTCTTGCTTGCTACCCTCGCACTTACAGCAGCGTTCGAAGAAGCTGGCTCACGTTACTCGTGGAGATCGGCCTACTTTATTTCCCTACTGGTGGCTGGGACTGTTTTCTGGGCAGTCTTTTCAATCTGGGAAAGGCACGTCACTTTGTCGCAGTCAGTAAGGGAGCCGGTGCTACCATGGAGATTCTTTACCGAGCGTATGCTGATCGGTATACTACTGTAAGACTCCCAACATGTAGGCTCGTGTTACGCATGTCGTGGTCGGTTGACTGACAAGCCATATTTAGAGGGGAGGTGCTTTTGGGAGGACCGATGACCGTTACGGTTTTCCAGCTTCCTCAGAGATTTCAACTACTCAACGGGCTCTCCAGCGTCGACGCTGGAATTAGGTTGGTACCGTTTGGGGTAGCGATTCCCATCGGAGCCATGCTGGGAAGCAAGATTGCCGGGGCATTCAAAGTACCTATCATCTACATGATAGTTGCAAGCTCTATTATCCAAGTTGTGGGGTTTGCTCTATTGAGCACTCTCCCAGTGTCGCGAGAAATTCCAGCTTCAGCTTATGGTTACCAGATACTTGCTGGTGTTGGCTGTGGTTCGGTATATCAAAGCTTATATCTGTTGATCCCACTTGTCGCAGGAAGGTTGCACCATGGTGAGCTCAGTACCCCGTCTTCTTTACAGTGCGGAATTTCTAATTGTTCAGCGGTTGGCATGGGTGCGGCCACACAATTCCGCATGATGGGTGGCGCCGTCTTCTTGGCGGTCGCGACGTCCATCTTCAACGACTACGTCTTACCAAGGCTCGCAGAGCTGGGCATATTAGACACTGACGCTCGAATCAATGAAGCAGGCGCTTCGGCTCAAATGATTGAAGAAAATAGCGAAATCAGGGAGGTGTTTGCTGAAGGGTATAGGCGGCAGATGCTAGTCTTGTGCGCCGTGTCTGCGGCACAGGTCCCCGCAGCTCTACTGCTGTGGAAAAAGAAGCAGGTCGTCTTGCCGTCCACAGGCAAGACCTGAGTCGATCAATCAGAACAATGCATCAACAATAATCTAACAATATTGAACCTAAATTCTATTTAAGAGGTAATAAAATAAGTCGCTCTCTCAATTGTGCGTTCTATAACTCGCAGTGTCTCTGTCAACCCTTCATCGGAACGAGAACCAGGGATGTCGTGACCTAGATCGTGAACGAACTCTTCTCTCAAAGACTCCTCACATAGTTCTTGTAGAGCCCGTCCCATGTCGCCGTGGTCGCCTTCCAAGGACCAGACGTGTGCGGTTGGGAGACGCAGCACAGTGCTGTCAACCTCTTTGCTCAAATGACGGACCCTCCCTCCCACCTGTGCGGTGAGCTCCATGTCTACCGGAGCGAGCCCGCAGAAAAATATAGCACATTTAAACTGGAACATGGGGGTAGACCGTTGGCTGTCTTCTATGATCAAACCAGCGGCGACCGAAGCGCCCTCAGAAAAAGCCACGAGCCCGTCAAATGGCCCATTGGTCACCACGAACCTAACGACAATCCTTATGACGTCGTTGCACATGGCGATATTGTCAGGGCTGAAGCCGAAGAATCGCTCACTGAAGTCTCCAGGAGCTCGAGCAATACCTAGGGTTGGCATAGAGGTTAGCTGAGACCGTGTAAGCTTCAACACCACTGTGACTGACCCGGCATCGGATCTCTTGGGATCGGACCATTGACGAAAACGAATTCGTGTGCCGGCCTAAGAATAGTGCAGATCCTTGCTAACAGACTGTCAGGAATTTTGGAGGAGAATATCCAGTGAAGAGCATCTACACATCTGGCTTTCCATGACCTGAATAACGCGCGTATCAGCAGCAACGCCTGTGGCAATGATGATCTGTTAACGTACCCTTGCATTCATACCTTTTCCGTGCAAACACAAGAATCGCATGGTGGTTCAACTAGAAATCCCTTCCTTGGGTTCAAAGGTGTTTCAGAATCGAGTGCCTGAACCCGAATATCGTCGTGCCTGTGATGGAACTTGGGTATGCTTTGGTGATAGATGGATGGATTGATGCCGTTCTAGCGCTTTTGGACTTGGTTTAATGTAACAGCCCCAGAATAACACCACTTCTCCCCGCATAAGTTGCAGTCAGGCACATCTCAGAGTATGGATAAGGGGACGTCCAATTATCCGTTGGATGATGCAACGCAGAATCTATCGCTCATCATACCCTCATTGATAAGCTTGGAATGAACTTTTGGAAGCCCCAAGGTAGTTAGGAGCCAATCGTATGTAGCTAGTTTTGGTAGCTGTCTTGGGGTGGCATTGGCGGGTTGCATCTGCAACCCCAAAATGGTATTCGCTTCTGACCAGCAGCCCTGCTGTTCTTACCAAAGTTCATACTGGCACAAAAGACTGATCCGCTATGTGATTCGTACCTAAAGCCTCAAGGCAGTTAGGGGCCAGTGATATGTAGCCAGAGTTGACCTGGGGTGGCATTGGCGGGTTGCGTCTGCAACCCCGAAGTGGTATTCGCTTATGAGCAGCAGCCATGCTGTTCTTACCAAAGTTCTTACTAGCAAAAAAGACGGATCCGCTACGTGATTCGTAGCTAATAGGCCTTATCTCGCGACACTTGCCAAGTGTCATAAGCTGGGTCATCTGCTTACTGAGCATGTAAAATACAAGAGACTTGATTTTCTACGAATGAAAAGGGGTTCACAGAACGAGAAGGTTATGCCTTTGCGGGTTATATATAGCCTGGATCGACCAATCAGCTGGCTGGGGGGTCCACTGCAACCCTGCAACGCCAAGATACTAAAGTCCCAGAATACATTGAGACGATATTGACTCAAGTGAACTATCAGAGGCTCGGAATTAGGCCACGATCCATTAACACCCAAACGGTCTATGCATTGTACTTACCTAAGACGGCCCTCTACTGTCGGAGTGGGTCAGGGTGGGATTCAGCCGAGGTGTGTAGAGTCGATTCGGTACGACTTACTGTTGGTTCCTGATTTTCCGCCAACACCAATGTGTAGAATCCAACCCATCCTCAGGTACTTGCTAGGCTTCGCTCCCTGTGCCACCGCCTGGCCGCACTTACGCCATTCTCCTCGGCATTCTGAGACAGTCAGACGATCCAGAACAGAAGTACCTGGCATGTCTCATGCGATTAACTGCCGGGTGAAGGGAACGGCTGTCAGTCGAGACATCTGGACTATTGAGCTTGCCGAGGACTCTTGGGTGTACCATGCCTTTTTCGTCAACCCAGGCGCAGCAACAAAAGGTACCAATGCAGTGCAACCATATACGCGCACTTTGTGCAATGCAATCTCCGCCCCTCGACCGAAACAGACTGTGACGACACTACAACGTGATTCATATGTTCATGGCAATATGTGGGCTGTGATGATCTATCCACAACTGGGTCTTTGTAGGATGCAGTCTAGGACTCTCGCCACGGTTAACTGCATGACGTAGGGGGCCAGATCGATTAGGGGGCTACCCCTGAGTGTTAAACCTTCCCCGATAGGAATGTCGCATCTGTTGGTCGAACAAACGAATGGCAATCCGACGCCTTGGACGAGCGACATCGGTGTCGATTAACAATTTTTCAAAAGAGAGTTAAGACATTGATTGTCCTTGACTGTCTCGTCACCAATCCTCCCGACACCTATTGAACTATACTGTACTTTTCGCAATAATGGAGCCCCTTGCAATCGTTGGCATATCATTCAAGATGCCCGGGGAGGCACGAGATGAGTCCAGCCTATGGGACGTCCTACAGGGCCGGAGGAACCTCGCCTCAAAGTGGCCGGAGAGTCGCGTCTCAGTCGAAGCCTTTCACGATGAATCCCGAAAGGAGTTCAACTCAGTAGGCTCCCAGATCTCTTCTCACTATGACCAAGTCTAACGAATGTCATAATTAGCTCCAAAGTGGCTACGCACATTTCATGAAGGATGATCCGAGAGCATTTGATGCTCCTTTTTTCTCCGTCACGGCAAAGGAGGCTGCGGCGATGGACCCCCAGCATCGGTTGCTACTCGAGACCTCATATCGTGCTTTCGAAAATGGTATGTTACTCACAATTAGGCTAGATATTGACCAATAAGAGGGCTAATCTGGAACAGCCGGAATATCTCTGGATGATCTCCAAAACAGCCGTATGGCAGTCTTCGAAGCGTCCATGTCCAGTGACTATTCACACATTCTGTCGATGGACCCAGATGTCACCCCATTGACAGCAGGAACTGGAAATGCCGAGTCTTTACGTGCTAACCGAATCAGTTGGCACTACGGATTGCTCGGGCCCAGCGTGCATGTTGATACAGCGTGCTCCGGTAGCATGGTTGCAGTGGACCTCGCTTGTCAATCCATCCTAGCAGGCAATTCTGAATCAGTATGTCACCCGAATTTCTTCACTGCCATGTAATGTCTTTAAGACTCGTATATTGTTAATTTGGCTTCAATTCGTTCAAATCTAGTGTTCACCCCACCGCCTTGTAACCCACTGCTAATCACTATATTGACTAGGCTCTCGTCATTGGCTGTAACATCATGCTCAGTCCACACATGTCCACCTTGTTGAGCAACCAAAACTTCCTCTCTCCAGATGGCGTGTGCTACAGCTTCGACCATCGAGCAAATGGCTACGGAAGAGGTGAGGGAATCGTGGCAATCATTGTCAAAAGACTGGATGCCGCGATTCGTGATAACGACATGATCCGTGCCGTAATCAGAGCTACGGGGACGAACCAAGATGGGCACACCCCAGGCTTTTCACAGCCAAGTTCAGAGTCACAGGAACGGCTCATTCGAGAAGTATATGCGAAAGCTGGACTCGGCTTTGAGTTTACCCGGTATTTTGAAGCGCACGGTAGGATTTTCATTGTTTTGTTCTGGTTAGACGCCATAGGCTTGCTTTCAGGTGTTAATGATGCTTTCAGGAACCGGAACTCCGACTGGAGATCCAATTGAGACCAAAGCCATCGGAAGGGTTTTTCGAACCTCTCGCTCCCCTGAGCAGCCCCTGTTTGTGTAGGTTGATTGACCGCTTTTCATGTCTATCTGACTCGGTAAAGCTAACACGCGCTTATTGTTTAGGGGCTCTATCAAGTCCAACATCGGTCACCTAGAAGGTGCCAGTGGCCTAGCTGGTATCGTCAAGGCTGTCCAAGTGCTCGAGAGAGGTGTTATACCGCCCAACGCAAACTTTGAACGACTGAACCCTGCAATTGATGCCGTGTTCTTCAACATAGAAGTGAGGAACCTTATCCTCTAAAGTAGTGTGGGCAAGTTGATGCTGATGCACGGCTAGATTCCAACAGAGAACATTTCTTGGCCTGTGGATGGCTTACGTCGGGTATCTGTCAACTCCTTTGGTATGGGAGGCACCAACTCCCACATCATCCTAGATGATGCTTTCAACTATCTCCTCGATCGAGGTTTGAGCGGCAGTGAGCAAGTGCACAGGTTTCTACGGCCAATTAACGGAGCGCAAGCTTACTCGATCGAGCATAACGGCGAATCCCACGAACAGGGGAAGCCGGTGACACTCAACGGCCGTACAAACGGCTACAAAACCCCATCGGCCCCGAAGCTTCTGGTTTGGAGCGCCAAAGAAGAGAAATCCCTTTCTCGAATGGTAGCATCCTATCAGGACTACTGCAGCCACGAGTTTTTCCAGGCCAAGGATGCAAGTGACCGTCTCGCGTACACTCTAACCCTGCGTCGAAGCCACATGCCGTGGCGGACATTTGCGTTGCTTGGCCAGTCGACTGAAAAGCAACCATTTTCTCCCAAGCAATCCATCAGAGCATCTCTGAACCCCGGAAAGATTGCGCTGGTGTTTACGGGGCAAGGTGCGCAATATGCCAACATGGGCATGGAGTTGCTGCGTTATCCCACGTTTAGAAAGACACTCGAACGCGTTGATGCAGTCTTTGCTAAGCTCGGCTCTACCTGGAATATACTCGGTGAGTCATCATCCCATTCCCTCATTGTCGATCAGAATAACACCTTCATCCACGCTCTGCTTCGCCCAAGGCTAAGCAACAACTATTTAAACAGACGCAATGTCCGATGTGCCAAATATGAACATGGCTCACATCAGTCAACCGCTGTGCACAGCTCTACAAATATCTCTCTTCGAGCTGCTGAGAGATTTCGGAATCATCCCATGCGCTGTGGTGGGACATTCATCAGGCGAAATTGCAGCTGCTTACACAATTGGTGCGTTGACCTTGGAGGCAGCGAGCGCAGTGGCCTTTTACAGAGGCCAGCTTGCGGGAAGTCTTGGCGAGTCTATCAATGCGTCCGGAGCAAAACAGACTGGCGCCATGATGTCAGTGAATTTGAGCCAGGTAGATGCCCAAATCTTCCTGGAGGAGATTGAGGGAATCGATGGAGACATCTCAATTCCATCTGGAAGTGTGCATGTTGCCTGTATCAATAGCCCCCAGAACTGCACACTGTCAGGTGACGGTGCGGCAATAGACATCCTCAAGTCTCACCTCGACGCCAGGGGAACCTTTGCACAAAGATTCAACACCGGTGGTTTGGCGTATCATAGTCCAAGGATGCAGGCCATTGCCTCACAGTATCAAGAATTGATGGAAGCATCTCCCGACTTTCAGGAGAACCGCAGACGGAACGCATTCGAGTCAATGCCAATGATCTCGTCTGTTACTGGCGAGTCGGTTGGGGCGGGGGTTCTGGCCGAGGCTCATTATTGGGTTGAAAATCTCGTCTCTCCCGTTAGATTCTACGAGGCTGTGGCGAAGATGATCACAGGGGATACCTCGGTCATGGGGAGTCTCAGTATGACCATGGGCGGCAGCGATCAAACGCAAATAACGGATCTCATCGAAGTCGGTCCGCACGCGGCACTCCGTCGACCGATCAATGATATCATCCAGCATGTCAACGACAAGTCCAAAAGCACCCGCAAGGCGAAGCCAAGACGCCTCCAGTATAACTGCGTGCTAGTCCGTAAGATGCCGCCAATTGAGACGACATTGACGCTTCTTGGCAATCTATTCTGCGCCGGCCACCCCATAGCCATTGATAAGGTCAATCAGTATACCTCCATAGGGCTTCAGAATACCAACGAAACAGACACTTCCACCCAGGAGACCAAGGTCTCAGCCTCGTCTCTGCTGGTGGACCTACCAGAGTACCCTTTTGATCATTCCAATACGTATTGGCACGAATCACGAGTGAGCCGAGGATACAGACTTCGACGCCCGCATGAGTCAGTCAGCGACGGGAGCGATCAGCTGCTGGGCAAGCCAGTCAGCGACTGGAACCCACTCGAGCCTAGATGGAGAAACATTTTAAGCGTCGAGGCGCTCCCTTGGCTAAGGGACCACGTGGTGGGAAAGTTGGTTGTTTTTCCGGGTACTGCCATGCTTATGATGGCAATTGACGCGACTAGGCGCCACTTCTCCGCTACCATGGCACATCTCGCTGTCCAGATTGCCGGTTTCTACATCCCAAAGGCTCAGTTCAAGAACGCAATCTTAGTGCCTGAGCATTTCCAGGAGGGCGTTGAGGTGACGACGCATTTGCGTCCGCTCTCCCAGAACGGAGGCGATGGATCGAGCGCCTTTGAAATTTGCATCTTCTCCTATGCAGATAGCCGCTGCGAGGAATCATTCCGCTGCCAAGTCAAGCTTAAGCTCGTCAGATCGCAAGAGGTGGGCAGCGCTATCGCGATGGAAGACAGGCTGGAACAGGAAAACATGGT
This sequence comes from Stachybotrys chlorohalonatus IBT 40285, assembly GCA_000732775.1. Lineage (NCBI taxonomy): Eukaryota > Fungi > Ascomycota > Sordariomycetes > Hypocreales > Stachybotryaceae > Stachybotrys > Stachybotrys chlorohalonatus. Next base: position 8,528 of record KL660339.1, on the reverse strand, counting down.
GGCCTCGCATCGCGAGATGGCCAGTTGTTGCCACAGCATCATCGATTCCAAATCGTTTTATGATAAATGCAGGGACTTTGTTGAACTGAAATACGGGCCATCGTTTAGGCTGTTGGATGACATCTGTTGGGATGGCGACAAGCAGGCTATGGCAAGCATTAACCTGCTTCATCCTCAAGCTTCATCTTCTGATCCTACTGGATCTCGCCGGCAGGTGGCTGCCGTCATTGATGCCGCGATACACCTGACGTTGACCCAAATTTCCAAGGGACTTATTGAGTTCAAGCATACTCTGGTCCTACATGAGTTGTCTGGTGTATGGATCTCTACAGAAGCCTGGGCAAAAGACACATCTTCATCTACCCGGGTGCGGTTGTCCACTGTCTTAACTGAAGAGTCTAGCAAATCAGGCGCTGTCAAAAGCATTGTCTCGGGTCTATCAGAAAACAATTCTGTCCTCTTCTCTATTGAGCAGGTCAACATGGCATCAGTGTCGCAGGTCGATCAGAAACGGTCTACACAAGGGCCTAATGCCCAGGGCGTCCGAAAGCTGGTATACGGTATCGAAAAGAACCCTCAACTCAGTCTTTTGACTTCCGCCCAGCTCCACGATCTGCTTCACCTGGAAAAGGGAGGATCTGATTATGAGGCACTAATGGTCGACTTCTTCCCCAGATTAGAGTCGGCAATGATCATTGCAGCTCAAAAGGCCTTGACTAACCGACCCAAACAACTGTCTGGTTACCTGCAGCGATTTGTGGCAGCTATTGAAGATTTATATCTAAAATCCCCTTCTGTGCAGCGCCCTACGTTGCTCGAGGGCGAGAGAATGAGTGACGAGGACCTGGAACTGCTGCTGCAGGATTGCGAGCGACAGAACCCAGCCTGGGCTGCGTTTCCAAGAGTTGCACGTAATCTCAAGGCTATTATCTGGGAAGAAGCAAACCCTTTGCAAGTTATCTTCCACGACGACCTCGCGGAACGATTTTACACGTCGCTTTTTGAACACAACTGCGACGCTCGCTTCCGGTTCTTTCTGAAACTTGCATGTCACGAGAACCCAGGCCTACGGGTTCTTGAAGTCGGGGCCGGAACTGGAGGCATGACGCAACAAACCATACCAGCTTTCTTGGACCTCGAAAGGATAACAGGAACTACTACAGTCTCGGAATACACCTACACAGACCTCTCTCCCGGTTTCTTCGAGAAGGCGAGCGAGCGATTCTCTTTCTTCGGGAGCCGTATGGTGTTCAAGAAGTTGGACCTGGAGCATAACCCCCAAGAGCAAGGTTTTACCCCAGCTACATACGACCTTGTGCTAGCAGGCAGCGTCCTTCACGCAACGTCCGACCTAGCTAAGGCACTCGAAAATATCCGACAGCTTGTCAAGCGCGGCGGTTATTTGGTGTTGCTTGAAATCGTGAACCCACAGATTTCTACTGGCAACGTTGGATTTGGTGTTCTTCCAGGGTGGTGGCTCAGCTCGGAGGAATGGAGATCTCGCAGCCCTCTAATCACTGAGGGCCAGTGGGACAATCTCCTCCGAGGCACGGGGTTCTCTGGTAACCACGTGGTCCTCAGAGACTACCAGAGCGAAGCTTGTCATATTTCCAGCATCATCGTATCAAAGGCAGTGGAGAATGCCACAATCCCTCCTGCGATAGTCAGTTCCGCCACTGGTAGCATTCCGAGACCAGTATATTTGGTCTATCCAGGTTCACAAAATCAGCGTTCCTTGGCAAAGAAACTGACAGAATTGCATGGTTCAGCTACGGACACCATCCTGTGGTCCAGTTTCAAGCCAGACGATGATCCCCTCCCAACAGAACTTGGTCCTGGCGTAGTCCTCGTTTCCCTACTTGAATCAGACATGCCCTTTTTGTCGAGATTATCCAAGGACGATTTCCGCATCTTGCAAAAGATCATCCGTGGGACTAAGAATCTCCTCTGGGTCGCATCGACAAGTATTGAACAGCAAGACGCCCCGTTCTACAGCATCATGGATGGCTTCCTGAGGAGTATACGCTCCGAGGCTGATGAGAAAAAGATCGTTACACTATCAGAAGATTCAGGAGGTGCAGCTTCGGACTTGGATGTTTTCGCAGGCCATATCGCCACTGTTTTAGTTCAGTCATTCTATTCTACTGTCTCGGGACGGCAATCCCCTCCAAGTGAGGTGGAATACACTATACACGATGGAGCCCTTTGCACAAGCAGGCTGGTAGGGAAAATGCCAGAGTCCAACAGGCTTCACGAACATCTCACACCGACACATAGAATTGAGCCTTGGGGACAAGGGCCAGCAGTCATGCTTGATGTGGGCACCCCAGGGGCCCTCAACACGCTGCGATTTGTCGAGGACCCAGAGTGGAATCAAGAAATTGACCTCAAGCCCGACGAGATTGAGATTGAGGGCAAATGTTGGCCTCTCGACTTCAGGGGGCTTTTAATGGCACTGGGACGCATGGAATATGACGTGCCGGGGCTTGCTTGTGCCGGTACAGTAAGTCGTCTTGGGGCGTCTTCGACCCGTGCTCTCCATTATGGCGCCAGTCTCGATACCGTTGAATTGCATCCGGGAGACAGGGTCTGCCTCTGCTGGAATCGCAGTTTCCGCAGTTACCCCCGAGGGCCTGTTCAAAACGTTGTCAAGATCCCCCACGACCTCCCATTTGAGACCATCTCGTCGGGCATGGTTCCTGGCATCACTGCCTACCATGGCCTCATTACTCTAGGGCGGCTGCAAAGGGGTGAATCAGTTTTGATCCATTCCGCTGCTGGTGCTACGGGGCAGTTGGCCATTTCTGTTGCCCAAATGGTTGGTGCAAAAATCTTCGCCACAGTAGGCCACGAAGACAAGAAACGGTTTCTCGTGGAAAGACTTGGTATACCTGCCGACCACATCTTCCACAGCCGTGACACTAGTTTCAAGAAGGCCATCATGCGCATGACCGCGGGTCGCGGGGTTGACGTTGTCTATAGCTCATTATCAGGTGAAAGTCTGCGAGCGTCTTGGGAGTGTGTCGCTCCTTTCGGCCGATTCATCGATATTAGCAAGGCTGATATACTTTCCAATGCTTCCCTTCCAATGTTTCAATTTGGAAAGAATATCAGCTTCTTTGCCGTGGATCTGCATCACTACATGATTGACAACCCATTACCGTTCCGTCACCTGCTCAAGACGACTGTCAACCTTTTTGCCGCGGGTCTCATTCAATATCCTCAAACAATCACCTGCTTCCCCTTGTCGCAAGTTGAGAGGGCGTTTCGCTCAATGCAAGGCGGCAAGAACATTGGCAGAATCATCCTCACCGCATCCCCTGATGATTTAGTGCCGGTAAGCATGTCCTTACGCCAATGGACAATGATGCCTGATGCTAACAAAACACACAGAAATTCATCCGTAACTCTGGTGCCTGGAAATTCCCGGAAAACGCATCATACCTGATAGTGGGCGGCTTGGGAGGGCTTGGCCGTGCAGTCTTGCAGTGGATGGCGAACAGAGGCGCGCGTCACATAATCGTCTTGTCGAGGTCGGGTCTGTCCGAATCTGCGACCGAGGCATATAGGCTCGTTGCCAGCCTACGCGAGCAAGGCGTCAACATCGTTGCTCTGCCTTGCGATGTTTCCTCCCTTGAATCATTGCACGGTGTTCTTGCAAACACCAATTTGCCCCCAATACGAGGATGCATCAATGCAGCAATGGTGCTGCAGGACGCCATTATCGAAAACATTACCTTTGAACAATGGTCTCGCACAATCAAGTCCAAGGTTGATACTACCTGGAACCTGCATCAGGTGTTCCCTGCCGGATCGCTCGATTTCTTTGTCCTATTCTCGTCGCTGGCTGGAATCTATGGCACAATCGCCCAGTCCAATTACGCAGCAGGATGCACGTTTCAAGATGCCATCGCCCGGAAAAGAGCTCATGGCGGCGAAAATGCTGTTTCCCTCGATATTGGGTGGATGTCAGATGTTGGAGTCATCGCCGAGACCAAGGAATATCAGCGTAACCGAGAAAACACAGGCGACATGGCCGCCATAACCGCAAAAGAACTGATCGCTCTGGTAGATCAAGTCTGCCGGCCCCAGGCCGAGAAGCTTCTCAAAAGCCAGGCATACCAGCTCCTTATTGGAGCTTTGACGCCGGATGATCTTCACGCCATGGGCATGCCTGTAGTACCGGTTATGCATCGTGCCTTGTTTGCAGGCTTTGCGCAAAAGGCCACCATGGCCACGCTGCATCAAGATGAAGAGGAGCAGACCGACACAGAAACCCCAGGGGTAGCTTTCAGGAAGGCAGTCGCTCAGGAAGACAAAGTGGAAATCGTTGTTCAAGCCATCATCCAGAGGCTGGCGCGCGCGCTCGCCACGTCGCCTGACGAGGTTGAGTCGAGCAAACAGCTTTCCGCTTACGGTGTTGACTCATTGATGGCGGTGGAGCTTCGTAACTGGGTCGGACGGGAGTTCAAGGCAAATGTTGCGGTGTTTGAGATTATGAGTGGCACCACCATCTTGTCTCTTGGTCACTTGGTGGCGGAGCGGACCGAGTTTGACGACGCAACCGCATAGTATTGCATCTATCTCTCCTGAGTACCGTGTGACAATGTACATTTAGTAAACAGATATAACTGTTGGTGTTGATGGTTAAGGGATTAAGGGATTAAGCTTATAGGCTTCGGTAACCGGAGCCCTGGGGCTTCAGTTCAGGATGCCTGCTCTTTCCCACTGCAACTAATCGTACGATGAAATGCATCCTACTTAGAAAGATCATATGAAGAGAGGCTCAACTATAAGAGGCCGACCCAGTCGGCCTATTATGGCTGCAACGCAGAGTTTAATAGACTCCGGAAAAAGTCCATGCTGCTGTAGAAAGAGACGCTAAAAGCACAGGGGGTTAGACTCAAGTCGTACTTATTCGGCCCATATTTGATCCGTGGGGCTGAAATATGTCAGCTCATCATGGTCGTGACAGGTTGATTGGCTCAGAAAACGCGGTCGATAGCTGAGGTAAATATACCCTGACTATTTTAGCACCACAACCCTGTCATGGGTTAAGAAACGCGCGGATCAACTCCTTGATTAGGCAGCTACCTAACCTAGACTTGGACAGCAAACGTGTAGCACAGCCCACGTGCGCTGTTGCTGGCGAACGGTGCGGATTCTTGCTTGTCCTGCTCGCGTTACAGTGGTAATAACTGCCGTATTATGCATAACTAGTGACCGGCTTGGCCCCCACTGCCGCATCAGGAACAAAAATTGTCCCATGCTCGTCGATCGTCAAGGATTTAGTATAAAGAGGGATTGGGTGCGTCGTTAATTTAGTGTCCGTGCCTAGCAGGACAGCAGCAGTGGTTCAAAACACAGTCCAGATCAAAGACAAGAGTCACAAGTCACGGCATTAGTCACGATGAAGGCTGTTCTCGCCCTTGCCCTACAAGCTCTGGCTGTACAAGCTGTCCGTATCGTCCAGTCCAACGATGACGGCTGGGCTGAGCTTTACCTCCGCACCTTTAACGACGCTCTCCGGGCTTCAGGACACGATGTGATCGTCTCCGCCCCTGCCGATAATCAGTCCGGCACAGGGAAGTCATCCCATACATCATGAAAAGCCCATGCTAACCTACTACAGGCGGCCGTGACGCTGAGCCCACCAACCGTCGAGATGCGTGCCACTATAACAGCTGCCCTCCCAACAGTGGACCTACCGGCCGTAACGCCACCCGCCCTGACTTGAACTGGGTCAACTCGTTCCCTGCCACATCCATGCGCTATGGCCTCGACCGCTTCGGCCCCGAGCGCTGGAATGCCCCGGCCGACCTGGCCGTCTCCGGACCCAATTACGTCACAAATCTTTGGCTCGCTGTTCACTTCTCGGGAACTGTAGGAGCCGCCGTCTATGCCGCCCACGAAGCTGGTGTTCCTGCTATCGCCTTCTCGGCCGATTCGCCCGCCGGTGGCTCTCAGCCTTGGAACCTGAGCCCAAGGCCTAGCCACAGCCTCGTCTACGGCGAGCTTGCTACCCAACTCGTCAATAAGCTTGTCGCATCTGGGAGACCTTACCTTCCCGACGATGTGTGGTTGAACGTTAACTTCCCTGCTGCGACTGGTGCTTGCTCAAGGGCTAGCGACTTCAGGTGGGTTCTCAGCCGCATCAACATTGGTCTTCTCTCTTCTCCGGACGTCGAGTGGTGCGGCTCTGAGCGACTTCCTCACGAACAGAGGGTATTTGACACGGATGGCTGCTACATTCCTATTAGCATTGGCGATGCTTCGGATAGGTCGACTATCAACGATGTGGCGCGTCAGGCTATTGTCCTGGACAAGCTGCGTGATATTCTGACTTGTTTGCCGTGACTCAGGAGCTATTCACATCCTCTAAAAGCTCTGAATCAATAGAAAGTATGTAGTGAATAATTAATCGGTGGTTTAAATACATCAAGTCCGTAAATAGCATTGACTATTGGTGCTCGAACTATTATCGACGCCCGCAGGATCGTTACCATTACGCTTGGCGCACATAAGGTTTCGAATTTTCAAGAATACATTGAAGGAGGCATCAATAATATGTGGACGCTGTCTGTGCTGCAATCACACAAACACTCTATTGTGGTTGCGGATGAAGATGCGGATGAAGAGCTACCCTGGCTAACCTACGGTCAACACTATCAAGTGTTTCAACCGTTCAAGAACTTGAGTCAAGACTGAACGAGTTCTCTCTATTTAATGTCTACCTCGCACTCATACCGTCACCTTTCTTCTTGACCTGAATCACTGCAGTATCGTGCTCTAGCTCTGTGGTCTTTCCAGCCTCAACATTTGGGCGCATGACCTGGATCGCAGCAGTCCTCTTATCTTGCCATCAGACAGCCGCAATGCAGGCGGCCAAAGCGACTGACACGACAACCATGGCAATTATTCCTCGGAGGAAGCCCTATTGGTCAGCCAGATGTAATTCTATGGCAATTAAGAATGACTCACTGTGGCAATGTCGGTAGGAGGATACAAGGCAATTCCCCAGAAGCTAAAGTGAACAGATGAGACACCTAGATTGTTAACGTCCCATCTTACCACTTCGAAGGAGTCCTTACCATCCATGGCATATAGAATCACAGCTCGCGCTGCATCGTCGCCATAACGCGACAGCACTTGATTTGCCCATATAAAGACAAAAGATTGGATCGAGTAGGCGGTTCCAGCCAAATCGATAGACGTGTTGACCTACTATAATCATATGCATATAAAGCCAAGTAGTTCCTACAGTAAGCGGCCATTTCCCCTCCGTTTGAAATGATGTTCCAGCATAGGAGAACGGTGCATGTGATGAGCCGGATATCACTGGCCGCAGTGGTGAGAACATAGTGGGCGTCATGTATGTATACTATATTGTTGTGGATGACCGTGAACTTGATATGATAGAATCATTCACATTATTAGAGATAGGGGTCCTTGTTATCCCCTTCACTACGCAAAGGCTCCTCTGACATTGTGGCCCCCACACCACCCCTGACGAATGCGTCACACAACAGTCTCTCACCACCATCCCTGTATAGTGTAATTTGCTATGTACAGCCTGGATGACGCCCGTGACATTGATGAAGCTTTTTCATGATAATTCTAAGCCGGCGTGACGATGGAAACCACTTCCGAGGCCGCTGCGGGTACTATGCCGGTCCAGAATCGAATTCCCATCTCGATCAACCACTATCAGAGGGAACAGGCTAACGAAAACACAGTCAGACCAGTCCAGGACCCTATAAATCGTATAGGGACTCATTTTGATGCCCTTGATGTTCCATACCGCTATCTTGTTATCAGGCCGCTTCCACCGACACCTTTGAAGCTGTTCCAGCTTTTCCTGCCCGAGAAGACCGTACAGAAGTAGACAGACTACACGAATGACCCGGCTAACTTCCCGGAAGACCGTCAAGGTCAGTGGAAAGCTGTGACAGCAGGCGAGATCTACATCTGGGTTGGGATCACGATCTATATGTCCATATATATAGAATGACGATTCCAAGACTACTAGAGGGCTCCTGAGATGTATACAAACCTGGGAAATGCATTCCGGAACCTTCCAACCCACCCAAGCATACAGTGTACAATATACGAGCGAGTCTGCGATATCAAGAGACATATACGAATCGATAACCCGGATACCATCGCATATATGATTCCCCAGCCATGTTCGTAGGTCAGCGAGTGGGCTGACAGCCCGATGTCTGCGTCTCTTGCTGCTGTAAAAGTAGGCAGCCACCTTTCCGTTAATGAAGCTGTATCTGGATTTGAAGGGCATTCCAGACAGAAAGTGACCATCAAATCCAAGCCAACACCCACTGGATTGAAGATCTGGATCCTAGCTATCCAGGGATATATATTACATTGGATTTGGCATACGCCCGGAAGCGCCCTCGGCCCTGTTGGCCGGCCCCATCATCGCAGGAAGAAGGATCAAGATAACCCCCACGATATCAACCCGATACGGGCTGTAGTGGTCAAGCTGATAGAAGCCCTACCTTGTCAGACAT